>VDFB02256132.1:151882853-152025152 GCA_007258455.2 Sequoia sempervirens | reverse complement strand
TTCTTAATTTATTTAATCCCCCCTTTGTCATTCATTTCTCCTTGATTATTAAATAAATAAATGTTATTTATTTATCTAATACGTCATTAATTACCTAGGTCTCCCTTTAATTAAATAAATTTCTTAAATTTATTCAATTCCTCTTTGTCATTTATTTCTTCTTGATTATTAAATAAATAAATTTTATTTATTTAATTACGTCACTAATTAGATTCACTTTCTTTCCAAAATTAAATAAATTTAATTTATTTAATTTTTTTCCATCTTCCACTATAATTAAATAATTATTTTAAATATTTAATTATTCATTAGCCTCTCCTCTCATAAATTAAATAAATTTCATTTATTTAATTTAGCCCACTTTTTGGAATTTTGAATTAAATCATCATTTAATTCAAAATAATTCCTTTTGTCACATTCCTCCATAATTAAATAATATCTTTATTTTTTAATTATTTACTGGTCAGCTAGAGAAAATAAATTTTATTATTTAATTTCTCCAGCAACCTCTTTTTCTGTGCCAGTCTTGTCTTCCAAATTAATTCTTATTTTCTGGCATCTCATTTAATTTCGACCCTTGATTGAATTATCTTATAATTCAATCTTGACCATTCATTTCTTGACATTGCCCTAATTTTGACCTAACCCTAATGCATACAGCAACATTTAATCTTGATCATTGATTCTAGGGTTTTTGTCATCTTCTCATCCTGGCCACACATTCAAAATTGCAGTTTTTATAAAATGGCAATTTTGTTCTCATTTGAGCTCTCTCTTAGCTTTCTATCTATCTGATACTCAGATTTTAACTTAGGTTATTTTGTCATTTGCAGTCATTATCATTTTAGTCCATTGTGAGGTCATTCTCTTTTATGCAAATCCTTCAACACTTGCATAGGGCTTAGTCATTTGTCATAGTTGCTCATACAAATCTGAGGGCATCTTTTATTTACTGCAAGCTAGGAAGTGTAACAAAGGTGAAGCATGGAAGATGAAGACCTAGGGTAACATTTGTTCCTTTGTACTTTGTTATTTCAATGGATTTCATGTTATTGTGCTAACCCCTCTAACAAATTAGGATTTTCCCTTGATCACAAGACTTCTAGTTGTATCCATGATTGAAAAATAACATGGCATCTATACAAATGATTTGAACCATTGACATTCTATGGATGAATATGAATGGGAAGTTTTCTCTCAACTTAGTGCAACCAATAACTTTAGAATAAATCAGCTCTAGGCATTGGGTAGGTGGGACTTTGATATGAACGATTCATGGAATACAAACCATTTGCCTAAACTTCATAATTTTTATTTGTAGTTCATCCCAATAGCCAGGGCACAACATGAGTAAGCTATGATACAATTTTTTCCTATAAATACATCATCCCATTAGCTTTCACCAAAACATGAATTGGCTCTTCAAATCATCTAGTCCCATCACATGCATCCTCCCCCTAAAGACCCTCTCCACATGATCATTTAAGGGAAAACTGGCATTAGAAAATATTTTTTGATAAATTGTATTATACAACAAATAAACACATCTACTACTAGATCCAATAGCTCATTGATCACATTGTCCCCATAGGTGTTTTTGAATACAACATATGCGGCTCCACAATCCATACAACCCTCCAAATTCCCATAAAGGTTATGAATCATTTTCAAGGCTAGGAATTGAAAATATTCTATGAACAATTTCAATATATTCAATACATTTTGATAGATAAAATGAGTTTTCTAGGCCCAAAGTTGCTACTGAAAATAAATAGCTGATTGCGCCAAAGCATTCCTTGATAACTAGAGGGAGCCATTTGGTGGTGTTTCCATCATCCTTATTGGTGATCTTTCCCATTTTTCACCTATCATGGATACCCCTATTTATGCTTCATGGTCATCAGCGGTAGCCTTATGGAATACTTTCATAGTCTCGATCACATTGGACAATCTTTTCCACCAAAAAGGAGATAACCCTTCCCAACAAATTTTTTGGGCAATCCTTCTCCATATAAGAAATGGTGAGGCTCTCCATGGTGACTGGGAAGAGCTTATGAAATGAACAAATAAAATTCTCTCAGCCATAGAAAGAGAACAATTTGATGTTGCCACACATTTGTTTTCCACAAATGACTTAGTCATATTCCAAAACAAAAAAATTGTTAAACAGTTAAACCTACCCATAGCCATTAGTATTGGTCGAGTAGCACAACAAATGACATTTGATCATGGAAATGATGACCAAATTCTCCCAAAACTACTACTTTGTGCTGGTGAATTGGAGATGCTAACAACAAATTTATGGATTCAAGCTAGCTTGGTCAATGGATCCCTTGGTCTTGTTACAACTATTGTGTACAATGTACATTGTAAACCACTAGATCCACCTGACTATATTGTTGTTCACTTCCAAAATTACATTGGCCCACCATGGGACCCAAAAAACCCAAGATACATCCCCATCCCAACTATAACTCAAGGTAGTTGAACACAAATCCCACTCGCCATGCCATGGGGAATCACAATACATAAAGCACAAGGCCTAACATTAGACAGAGCAACAATAAACATAGGTACCAATGAGAAGCAAGGGTTAACTTATAGAGCTATTTCTCATGTTAAATCAATTGAAAGACTCCACATTGATCTAACATTCTCATTTGAAAGATACTCCAAGAAAAATACATTGCTCGAAATCACAGTGAAGAGGTGTGGTTGGAACAACTCCATCCCTTGTCAGATGCTTTTGCCCCCAACTCATGCACCAACTTATAGAAAAGGATCTGAAATAATTACTCTTGCATTTAGTCCAAACTATATACCATCCTCTTTTCAAATAATTCTAATCTACAATTTACAGAACTATACTATATAATAATCTATGGAAAATGGATATAATTCCAAACATGGACAAAGATAGTAGGAAAGAATAAACAAAGGACAAGACTTGTACAAGCCAGCAACATGTTTTGATTATTTGATTCTATTAAACTATATATTCAACTATTCTACAATTTTTTTCAACAATATTCTATTGTATTTCACTAATTTATTTTAAATTATGCACCTATGCTCTCTTTCCTATTTTATATGCCTATATACTCTATGTTTAACTGCCACATTAAATTTCCCCCATTTATTCAATTCTTTGCATCCTCTTTAGCTTAAATACATATTACAGATAATTGTGTTCGTGTTTACTATCTTCTCTACCTTTAGTAATATAGTTTTTGTTAAATTTAGTATACAAATTGCACCCATAAATATTAATCTACTAACTTCTCATTTCAACATTTTTTTGTGTCATAATTTTTGTAAATGGAATTAAAAAGAATACACTCTTGTGTATATTCCACCTATCCATGTTTTTCCAAATGTTTTAAGATTGCATGATGTCAATTCTTTATCAGCATACCTTCGATTCTCTTTCAACTGATTTTAACATGCAGTACTCTAAACATATAGTTACACCTATTACAAATAGATACATATGCAAATACAAACAACTTCAAGTGTCAACAATGCATAGAGATTGCAACCAACAATAAGTAGAGCCCAAAATTTCTATTATTCAATAATCTGTTTAGAACATTTTAGTATATTAAACTATATATGCATATACTCTACAAAACATTCTCAAAAATAATTCTATGCCATTTGACAAATAAGTTTAAAATTCTGCAACCATGTTGTGTTTTCTATTTTCTCTGCCTATATACCATGAGTTTTGAAATTTTTACTTCATGCTTTGCTTCCACACATTCTTATGTCTTCTTGTTAGCTTTTCTATTAGCTTTATTTCATTCAAATAGTTACAAATGTTTAGGTACAAAATTCTCATTTTTCATCATTTCACTCCTTCACTCTTCATGTATATTGCATTCAAAAATATATAGTCTTGTCTAGATTTCTTTTTGTTTTTCTCAATTATGATAAAAATTCATGCTATTTTTGATAGGTTGCTCAGGCATGTTTACAACAATGATCGAGTTTGTTGACAGTGTGGTTTGCCAGCTGTGGAACTGGTCACTTTGTTCAACGGAATCACTATGGCTAGTTTTCGGTTCTGTCAGTGTTGATACATCCTGGAATTGATGCTTGATACCATGCAAGGGAGTACATGTAATATTCTTTGTTGTAATATAAGGATTTCTATTTTTTTTTGCATTCTAAAATGATGCACTTTGGTGTTGGTTTCATACTAGGCTACTCAACAAAGCTGCCATACACCTCCATTAGATACCAGATTGGAGAGCTTCCCAACCATTTTGGCCTACAGTCTATAGTGCTTTAACTTCTATTGTTGTTGCAAGTCATTTTCCAATTCCTTTTTGTGGTTCTATATGCATCTTACTAGAGACATATATTTTAATATGTTTAAACAAAATGTTGCTTTGTAGAAATATCATGTTGGGATCATTGAAAACATAGATGGAGAATGGCATATGAAGCCCATGTTTTAGAAAATTAGTATGTGAAAGACATGTTGGTTGTTTTTACAATGAGCCAATCAGGTCTCAACAGGTACCTATGAGCTTTTCGGGTGCAATTATCAAATATCTACTAAACAAGTGGTCAACTGATGAGATATGGCACCAATAGATTTATCTCCTACACTTCGGGCTCTACAAAATCTACGAGGGTGATCCCACAATGTAAATTATACTATTATTTTGGACAATTCATGTGTACCTTTTATATTTAAGTAGATATATTCTCATCCATGGCTAATAAGCTGAAATTCTTTAAGAAGTTGGCAATTCCTTGAACAAACTACACACCTTAAGCTGAGAATAACACAAAACACAAATTCAAGATAGATCAATGATTAAATTTTTCAAAAAAATTTAAAGTCAGGTTACTGAAGCCATCAAAAAGATTTAAATGAGTTAAGATTAGTGTCATTATCTATAGGCTAGGAGTCAGAGCAATTTGAAATATAAGGTTCATTTAATCTTGAATACTCATGATCTTAGTGACATTACCATGAAATTCACAAATCTACGACAAAAATCTACTGACTACTTATCAAATCCAATGACCCTACACATGAATTCATGATTTTATTCAAGAATTTAACTCATCCAATGAATGGGAGCTAAAACCAAAGCACATATCAAAGCTTAGATGATGACAATTAATGAAATGATCTATAATCAATATTTTCATTAATAATTCCAATATAAAACTGAAATGGAGAGACTATAGACTCAAAAAACCTCCATTACTATTCAAAAATATTTAGAAACCATACATTTAACAAAAATTTCTACCTAGACTTAAAGCTTTAGTTAAGGACTCATTATGTTCGCTCTATATTAACAACTTTCACAATTCAGCTCTAAAATTTAACTAAAGAGCCACACAAATGGCCCTGAATTCCCTTTTATAGAATAAGGGAGCAAAAACAAGCTTCAGGCCAAGTGTACACATGTCACATTCTAATTGAACTACTAGAAGAAAGATTCCATAATTCAGTTAAATTTACATTTATCAAAGTGGAAGGAATTCATACACGACAATGTTCATTTACATTTGTTGCGAGGAAAAACTTTTCCTTGCAAAAAGCACATGTCAAAAAGGATAAAATTCTTCATAGCAGCACATTGATTTCATTGAACAAGATGGAAAAATGATGTGGATTAAAATATGAGCTGGCATCTCAATCAACACTCCATATCACCAACAATTGATATTTCCTGTGAAACATATGTTTTATACTCTATAACTTCTAAGGCTAGACCTATACAATACTTGACCCAGTATATGTTTCACAAACTAAACCTGCCAAACTTTCCAAAATACACCCTTCCCTATTCTCTCTATTCTTCCTTAGACGACCAATAAAAGTTCATAATTTTATCTATGGTTTTATAGTAATGGGAGTACTTATTTACTACTACATTGGATTCTCTATAAAAATCCTCTAGAAAACTAATAAGAAATGTCAACCTCCCTAGAGTGTCATTGAAGAAATCAATATTAACTTCCTTGCAAATATTATCCACCTTGGAATCAATAACCTCATTCAATTCCCTCTTCCACACTTGCAAATGTTTCAATTCATAATTGGCCACCTCAATTGCTGGTAGTGGTGACAAGTCAATGTGGTTATATTGAACTATCAACTCTATTATCTTTTGCTCCAGTGGGGCTACATACCCCTGAAAATTATACTTGCTTAACTCACATACAAAATCTTAAATAGAAAGAACTCGAGGGTATTTATCTTCATGTTGGCCAACTCCCACTAATATTAACTTCAATGTCTCAACTCTAGGGACCCATTTATTCTAGGTTGGTATGGCCAACATCTTATCTCTTTGGGACAATCTCATTTCACGTACCATTAAAGCATAGTTGTCATGCATGCTATTGAGTCTATCCTGAATCTTCTCATTTAGATGCTTTTAGGTAGTGCATAAAACTTTTGATATGTTCTCATACATTGTGTCCTGGGCTTTCTCTAGAAACTTCTTATATGTTTCGATTTGTAGAAGCAATTTCTCTTTGTTAGATGAGCTAAGGCCTGGTCTACTTGATTATTCCTCTGTAAATGATTCATGTCCCTAATTGTATGGTACTATTGCTAAGGCTTGGTCATGAGGTGAATGCTAATAAGATGTCATTGGAGAGGTTGGAGGTGGGTGGCTTGAGCTGGGCTGACCCTATTCTCTTTGCACTACTCTTTGTTTATAAAATTCCAATTCAATTTCTAACACAACCACTTTTTGTTGGTTGTTCTCATAGTCATGGATGATTTCTCTATATTTAGTTATGAGGTTATCTCTCTCCAAACTAAGACCCTCCATAGTTTCTCAAGTGAACCTAGCAACATTAACAACCATATCCATAGATTCCAAAGCTACGGTATCAACAACTCTCTTTACAAGAAATTGTCCACTAACATCTGATGGCTCTACCAAAGCTAGTTTCCTGGACCCTGAAGGCAATGACCATATTGCCAATGCCTCCAAATCCTCATTGAATGTTGAACCTTTAAGTTTCATTTACAATTCTTCTTATGTCTGTACTAGAGGCTTTTCAGCCCTCCATATGGCATCCAAAACAATATCATTAGAAATATTCCATTTTGGAGACAACAACACTCCACTCTTATTTACAAGCTCTCTGCCCTCCTAGGCATTAATCTTCTTAAAATCATTTCTCATAATGCTTCTTACATTTTCCTGAATGACATTTTCAAGAAATTCAGGATGCAGGCTCCTTTCAGTGGTTACCTTCTCTGAATAATCAACAACTTTGGACTTCCACTAGAAATCCTGGAATGTAGAGGCTTCAATGAAGGAGTAATCTTCCTTAAACTCCTTTTTGGCTTCTAGTATTATGTCATCTGCAGTATTCAATCCACTGATTTCAAGCTTTCCTAATTTGAGGATGCTTTTTCCTGAACTTGAAGCAATTTCTCTTTCACGGTGAGGCATTCAAATTTGCATTTCCTTAGGAGTGATGTAGATGTCCTCTTCATCTTTGTCAGTGGAATCAACCACTCCTTTGGCCTCAATCTTTTGCTTCTTTTGAGGTGACTTCTTAGGAAGGTGAAAACATCTAGGCTATCAATCAAGATTAATTATAGGCAGAGAGGCCTACATAGGAGGAGGTAGCATTGAACTCTTGGGAGAGTCTACTTTTGGCCCCTCAGAGGTGATAGGGGTTGTTAAGATTTTCTACTCACCTATTACTTTCTTCCTCCAAGAATATATCCTCAAATACTTGGGTGGCTGATATGTAGGTCTTTATTCTAATGTCACTTCAACATTTTTTTCAACTACCATTTACTTTCCAGTATTTAGGATTTCCCGTTGTTCTCTCAAAACACCAATAATATTCTCAAAATTATCAATGACATGCATAACTTTATTAAAATAACCAAGTATATTTGGCAGAGGGTCATATCAGGGATTATTCTTCTGCTTAGCTTCTACCATATTTCTATAAGCCAGGTATTTGGGTTTTCTTTCATCTTGTTCCTCAAAGCTAAATACATTCCTAATAACATCCTCACGGTAATAAAAAATATGCACAAAGTTACCCATTTTCTTATCTGCTTTGAGTTTGGTAATGAAGCCTTCAGGATCATGATTCCTTAGGCTCATAGTCATTAATTTATAAGGAGCCAACAGATGCTCTGACTCATTCCATGTCCCTTTTGTCATAATGAAATCTGCAAATGTTGTCCATTCTAGAAAGAATGACCCCTTCCTTGCTGATTTAGGTAAATGTTCTTCTTGCAAAGCTCCTAACTACCTCATGATCTCAAGGAATCCTATTCTCAAAGGAACATATTTGGGAAAGATATATGGGCCTAGACCACTACCATATTTCCTAAAAATTGTCTTATTAGGATATAAAATCAAATCTCCCCAATTATGGCTCAAATTCAAATCTGGCCTCATCTCCTTAGGTCTCAAAAATTCATGAATTTCTCTAGGGAATCTAGGTGGTTCATGTATTAAGGCCCTCCTTATACTGGATGCAAAAGAATTTCTAAAAATTAAAAAGTTATACCTTTTATCATCTTTATCCAGGATTTGGGTCCAAAATTGGATGGGAAATTGAACATCCTCCTTCTTCCTTTCCAAGGTAATCTCCTTCTCAAAATATCTTTGTACTTTATACAAGAACATATGCATTAACAATGAGTACCATCATAAATTTACCCATTATTTACCTTCCTTCAATTCAACTAAGCCTTTATGGATATGTTCATCCAAATAAGTTCCATAGTTATAAACAATGTTATATAGTGGATGTTGTAGATGTGTGGCTAGGCAACTATACTCCTTATGCAATCTGTCAGGTGGATCAACACCAATAATTTGGTATAGAGAATATACAATCTTTCTAAAATAGTTGGAAAAATAGTTCATTGGGAAAGGTTCGAGCTCCCTATCATCAATCCTAACTTTCCTCCTTTGTTTCCCATTTTGAATCACTATAGTATGCAGAGGCAACATCATTTTTTCTAATGAACACCTTAGTATTGTTGTGCTCTGTTCTAATAGTATCCATATCCAAAGGAATCATCTTGGGACTCTGTTCATGCAATTCAAAGACTTTCGCAATCTCTTCCCTGGTTATTCTTACCATAACCACCCCATCAAATGTTCTAACTACCCTAGAAACTAGGTCATATTTTGAAGTGATATCTTTCAATAGATCTATGTTGATGTAAACATTAGGAACAATCAGCTTCCCCATATCCAACTTCCATGGATTATTGAAAGGAGCCCCAAGGTTCCTATTTTCAAAGCAGTGTTGAAACATATTCCATCCCATGTAAAGTAGCTTGGCATCGTTTATCAAGAAAGCTTTATCTATCAACCCTTCCTTCACAGTAGGGCCATGAAACAATATCCTTCCCTCTGGTTTCTTATTTGTAGATTGGAGTAGCAAATCAATCACATACTGAGAAAGGGTTCTAGATTGGGTGGAGGAAGAAGCACCTTCTATTTTGGGAGCCATGGGCTTGACTATACAAGAATTCTTATAGAGGAATTTTAACTACTCAACTTCCTAATTGTAGTTTATGACTCAGGATGAGTGTTAATTAAGGATAACTTATAGCGCTATGGATTTTAAAAGAAAATATTAAACGTAATTTAAAGCAATGAAACCAAATTGATGAAACACACTAGTCTTAAAGCACATTAAAACAAGCCCTAATTCAAAAAGCATAAAATTTTTGTTTGTGTACCTACTACTTTCAACCATGACAAACCCTAATGCCAGCCAGGATGACCTCTACAATTTTCTTCTCAACTCTTCGTATTGCCTTGGACACATCTTCAAATCTCAAATAAGCAAGAATTAGCTACATACACATTATTTAAAGGGAATTGAATAGGTTTACATGTCACCTCCACCACTAATGCCAATTCATGCAAAGCAAAACAATTGCAATAGGCGTACTTTGCATTTTTTAATGCATGTCATTGATTCATAGCTGAATTGGGCATCTCAAATGACTCAAATTGATTCAACCTCATTTGAATTAACAACACCACTCTAGCTCAGATGAATGACCACTATAAATCCTCTATTTGGATGTTCTTTGTGTATGTGTAGGCACCATCCAATAGTAGTTGTAGAGTGGACATTGTAGCTTCTCGTTGATCTCATCATTTTTAAAGAAATTGCATCTTTCCTCTGCGAGCTGGTGGGGAATGGTTGTGATCATCTTTCTTTGCTCAATTAGCATCCTTGATCTCAAAGCTTTGGGCATTGATATGGGACGTAGTGGTTGGGCTCATTTATACTTTGCAACATTTCGCTAACCTCACAGTAATTAAACTGCATTCACTTCAAATGGACAAGCCAATGGGGAATAGTCCAAATGAAATCTTGTGATCTGGTGGTTCCTTAATCTGCATATGAAACAAAGTTATTCATAAAATAGGGCCTGACTAGTCTGAAAAGGAAATACCCTTAGGAACTGATGGCTTAGACATAAGTCACTCATAAATAAAATTTAAATACCTGAGATGGGGACATATTAAAATGACTGATAAACGTAGGAAATGGGGCTAGTAAGGAATGCATGTCTATGGCTTGGAAGACAACTAACAAGACTGACAACCGGGAAAACCAATCAATGTGAGATTAAAACATTCAAGGATCAAACATGGATTAAATAAAGATAAGGATAGCTAATTAAACCCCTTGACCCATATTGATGGGGATCATGTGAGATGTGAATAACCAACATAAAAAGTATCAAAATAACAAAAATTTTGAGGGCTCTATCAGTGGCTCATGATCAGGAATGCATAGCCCTAGTGGGTATGGTGAGGAACCGATCTCTTGGTGAAGCAGACCAGACATAGAGGGACCCAAAAGAAACCAGGAGCTTTCCCAAACAAGGCAAGCAGACATAGCAGAAAGAAAACACACCAAACCCTATATACATAATTTACATGACTATACAATGTACATGGAGATATAACCTATCTCAAGAGAAATAGGGTTTCAGGAACTATCCATGTACTGGAAGTTCCAAAAAAATTCTTGAGAATTATTGTAGGAAGTACGAATCTTCCCCATGAGTTTCTATGATCAAATAAGGTCCAAGCCATAAGGGATCAAACTTCCCATTCTTTCCTTTATCCTCCAATCTTGCATTCTACATCAATACCATACATCCTACCTCAAATTTTCTCTGGGTAGCTCTTTTTTCATGCAAATATTTAACTTGAAGCTACATTTTCTCATTCTTATTGTGGGCTTCTCTCCTCATCTCATTAAGCTTGGCCAATTCATTCATCCTACTTTGCATCTCATCACAGATATCAGTATCATATTCCTATACAAATTTATACATTTTCATTAGATTATTTTGTGGGATCCTCGCCTCCACCCCATATAGCAAGTTGAGAGGAGAGTGCCCAATAGCTTTCTTAACTGTGTTCATGTCTTCCCAAAGTTCTAATTGCAACTTTGAATCCCAAGCTTTCTTATTCTTCTTAAGGACCCGTCTGATAATCTTCATAAGGCTCTTGTCGCTAGACTCAGCTTGTCCATTCCCTTGGGGGTGGTATGGAGATGAGTCAGACATATTTATACCATGTTGATTATAGAAATCCATAAATTCATCAGACCTAATGGACATGGCATTATCAGATACAATCTTCTTAGGAACACCAAACCTACTCAAGATGTTATTCATTAAGAAATCAATAAAAACCTTGCGTAGGAATGGCCTCAACCCATTTTGTGAAATAGTTAGTTTCCACTAGAATCCAAGCATGTCCTCCATTAGACTTCACTGTTGTTTCTCCAATAAAGTCAATGCCCCACAATTGGAAAGGGGCTAGTGTTGAGATTGGTCTGAGTGGTAAATTTCTTGAAAATTTTAGTTCACCAATAAATCTCTGACAAGCATCATACTTTTTCATGTATCTATGAGCATCCTTCAAGACTGTGGGCCACCAGAAACCAGCCCTTAATATCTTTTTTGCAGTATTTTTAGCCATATAGTGGCCTCCACACACTCCCTTGTGCATTTCAATCGGCAAGTCCTCTACTTGGTCACCATCCATGCACTAGAGAAGCACACCCTCTAGACTTATCCACTAGAGTTCGCCATCAATAATAACATATTTGATTGCATTTAGTTTTAAATTTCTCCTCTCATTTTTTGGAATTCCATCAAGAAATTTCATAATCTGTAAATACTCAACTATCCTTTTGTACCAACCACATGTTTTCATATCACAAATGGGAGCAATGTTCTCTTGTTCAACCTCATTGATTTGGTTAGCCTCTAAATTAGTTTCAGCCATGAGCTTGGAAAAACCTTGACCCCTTAACAATTTAGTGATCTGAATATCTATGTTGAATTCTTGGATTCTATTAATCCATCTACATATCTGACCTATAGTTTCTAGATGAGTATAAATGTCCTTGATTGCTACACTTGGAACATAAGCAACTACTGATGCACCAGTTAAATAAGTTCTGAAATTTTTTACAGCTTTAACTAAGGCATAAGCTTGCTTTTCAGTAGTGTTGTATTTGAGTTTAGCTTCCTAGAAGGATTTTCTAAAAAAGGAAATGGGTTGTTCAAAACCTTCATCATTCTTCTGCAACAGTACACCTGCTATAGTATGAAAGGAAGAAAATGTGAACAATTGGAATGGTTTTTAGTAATCTAGGGTCTTAACATAGGTGCAACTTTAATAGCATCCTTAATAGCTTTAAAATCTTTGAGAGGTTCTTTTGACCATGTTACATTTTATCCTTTCTTGAGAATTTTTGAAATAGGCCTACTTATCTCTGCAAAGTTGGTTACAAATCTTCTCAAAAAAATTATTTACCAAAGAAATATTGAATCCCTTTGACATTCCTCGGTGGGGTAATCTTATCAATGGCTTTTATTCTTTCAGGATCAATTATGATACCATCCTTTGAAATAATATGCCCCAGTATTTTACCCTCTTTAACCTCGCAAAAAAAATTCTTTGGGTTCAAGGAGATACCATATTCTAGAGCCTGATAAAAATATTCTCAAGGTGGGAGCAATGGTCTTCCTCTTTCTTGTTGTGCATGGTAAGATCATCTTGATAGATAGCGAGAAATAGATCTAGAAAGTCAACAAAATCCATGTCCATGGCTCTTTGAAAGGTGGCACCAACATTTATAAGGCCAAAAGGCATTTTGACATAAACATAGGTTCCCCATGGCATGGTTAGTGTTGTGTTGTATTGTTTTGAATCTCTTACCATGGCTTGGTTATATCTCAAAAATTCATCCATCATGGAAAGCAAGTCACAACCTATTACCTTTTGTAACATTGCTTCCATGTTAGGTAAGCAATAGTTGTCCTTTAAGGATGCAACATTAAGATTTCTAAAATTCACACATATCCTTAGATTGCCATTCTTTTTTTTGAAATGAACCAAATTGGATACCCATGAGGAATGCCTTATAGGTTTAATGATTCCTGCATCACTCAACTTTGCTAGTTCCTCTTGCATTTTAGGTCTCAAAGTAGGATTAATCGGCCTTTGCTTCTTCCTAAAGGTCTTAGTATCAAGATTTATTGGGATCTCATGTTGAAAAAGATCCTCCCTATATGCCTTCAAATCATCCTAAGAACATGCAAACACATGTCTGTATTTCCTTAATAAGGCAATCGACATAGTCCTTACATGAGGCTTCATCATTTTACCAATTTAAACCTTCTTAGGGGAATTTCCTGTCCCCAAATTTATCTCCTCAAGGTCTTATTTATGTTTAGATGTTTGTCTAGCACTTAACTTATCTGGACCATCAAAAAATCTTTCAAGTGCAACTTATCCCTTGGGGATTTTGCTTATTTTCAATTGAATTACCTCATTTCCAAAAAATGTTTCCTTGCCATCAACTTCCACCACACATGAACTGAAGTCAATCTCTTCATGTTCATATTGGTAAACACAATGTAATAACCTCATAATGTCATTATCATCCTCAAACACTATCCACTTGAAAATGTTGTTAGTTACAGTAGGTCTTGTTTGTACCTCAATCCTTGAGATACCATCAGAAATCACATCATCTAACTTAACTACAATTTTATCCAATAAATATACTTTGACATTCTATCCTCTTTCTATCCACTCTATTCCAAAGGCATAAAATGTCTTGATATTATCCCAAACTTCATTTCTATATTTCCTCAACCTTTTTTCTTTAGTGAAAAATTTAGACCTAACTTGGGAGACTACCAATTCTAAACAACCAAATACTTTTAACAATTTTATCCCATGTTTGGAGGAAATTTTTAAACCAAGCAATAATGCCTCATACTTAGCTACATTATTGGTATGTGCAAACTATAGTTAAAGGATTATTTTAAATTCTTACCTTGGGGAGATATAAGAATGACCCCAACACCTAAGCCCTCCTTTGAGCAGGCTCCATCAAAGTACATAGTCCACAAAGGATCTTCTAGTGATGTTAGAAAAACCTCTTTAACAATTGGTGTAGGCTTAACTTCTCCTTCTTCTTGCTCCAAGGTGTCTATGCCAGTGTCCACAAAGTTGATCATTTGGGGTTCTTCTGGCTCTTCAACATACTCAATCATATGTCAAAATCTTGACTCTTGGGAAACTTTAACATCCTTTCGATCAATTGAGAATGTGGCAAATGACAGGTCACATTGTATGCTCACTCCCATTGAAGCACACCATTGTCTTGAAAGTATCATTCCATATGCTGGTGGAATATCCACCACCATGACACTCATGAACAACTCCTTTTCTAGGAACACAACCAATGTATATGGTACCTCATAGATTACACCAATAACAGTGAGCTCTATGGAATCCATGGTATAGAACTTTCCATATGTGCTATCAACTTTCAAGCCCATTTCCTCCATATTTTGATAGGCATGACATTGTTTGAAGAACTCAAATCTATCGTACAATTCCTAAGTACTTTTCCATCAATGATCAGACTCAAAAATAAAGGGTTAACTAAACTTGGGTTTGTAGTGATGGTGGTTCCTAAGTAAATCTAAGGGTTCTCATTGGCATTCACCCCTACCTCAGCATCGTTTTCTTGTCCTTTGATTGTTTCAGGTACATCATCCTCAGCTTTGTGTTTGTTTCCCTTAGTAATATTGTTTATAACAACCATTGTTTTGTTCTTATGGTCATCAATCCTCATCATTTTGGGGAATGGAACTGTAATCCGAATTTGAGACAAAACCTGAAACATATCAATAGGAGAGTAGCTTGGTACTTCTAGAAGTACTATTTCCTAGGGACCCACTATATCAATTTTCTTCTCCACTTTATGGTCGGTGGGATTCAACTCTTTAGCTTTCAAGTCTAGATGTACAACTTCAACAATAAATTTTTCCTTACCACCTTTCTTGGCCCAAATCATCATTTCTTTAGCTTCCTTGGACTTGGTTTCTCCTTTCTTACTATCTATCTTAATCTCCTTATTGTCTGTATTGTTCTCCTTAATGAATATGCCCCATGGATGGCCTGGGTTACCACTCACCACCATATTCCTGAGATGAATATCACTTCTATCTTGAGCTCTAGCAACCGATGCAATTGTGTATCTCTTTTTTTCTTCATTAGAGGGTCTCCTCAAAGAAACATTAGATGCCTCAAGGTTGTAATCCATGTATTCATCTTCTCTTTCTTCATCAAAAAATGCTTGTTGATGGTGTATAACTGCTTCGTGTCTCTACATATCCACATCATTTGTGTCAACATCATCACTAGAAGAATAATCACCACACTCCATATTTGATTTGGTCATAAATACATTTATAGTTTCATTAGGATCATGGGGAGAATCAGTCTCCTTTTGATCACTTTGAGTTTCCTCCAGGGATTTGGCAATTGCGCATTGATGTGAGGAGTGAGTCATTTCATAGACTTCACACCAAGGTAATTCTTCTACAACATTTGTAGTATTTTTGTGCAATGGATTAGGTGTTTCTTGGAAATTATTTTGATTACTTTGAACATGATTTCCATTATACCAATTGGTGTGGTATGGATAATCTTGAAGTCTTGAAGTCCTCTCTTTTCTTTGGAACTGAGGCTTATCATTTTTGGCCTGCCTCTGCAACAAATTCAACACTTGATCCAACTACTCTTCTGGGATTGTAACTTTAGATACCTTCTCATTTTGAGATTTTGAATTCTTAGAAGGCTTAGGGTCATCTCTTCTACCAAACTTGCTAGATGCCCTTCTATTATTTTCAAAGTTTATTTCCATCTTGTAAGCCTCCCTCAAAGATTATGGATTTTTGACTCTAAGAAAGTAACACATCTTATAATCATATGCATTACAATAGACAACCAAACATACTCTCTCATTAGGCCTAAGAAATCTTGAAACCTTATGCATTGCTTTCTGAAATCTATCATTGAATTCAATAGCCATTTCATTGTGCCCCTTTGTAATGTTGTTGAAGTCATTTAATCTAAATTGTGGGTTGGTCTAGTCACCATATTGCTCTCTGAAAACTTAGAAAAATGAATCCTTAGAGTCAATACTCGCATCAGGAAAACTTCTATACAAGTATCTTGCATCTTCTATAAGAGATTGCATGAAATATTTCATAGCTACATCCTTGTCCCATAATTCAAAGTCTTCTATGAAACATTGAAATGCCTTCAAATGGTCTTCCACACTTAGGGCATTGTTTCCAGTAAATTTAGGCACATGTTTCCTAGCATTATCTGGCACTGGATTTGGGTATCCAAGAATATTTTCAAAACATAGCTGCCTATACTTATCAGTATGTAGCAATCCTCTACCCATATGGCCTTCTTCCTCATCTTGGTTGTCATTATCTCTTCTTCTTTCACCATTATTTCTAGACTTATTATGTCGAGAGTCATGTTGGTCATTGAAATGGACAATTCTACTCTTATTTACAAGTTGTGAGGAAGAGTTAAAGGGGTCACTATTAGGTAAAAATTTGTCACTAGTATGAGGGTCTGAGGAGGATGAATTCCCTTGAGGGATCTGGGCTTTAGGGACAGGATCTTTCATTGTATATTCTAGGAAACTAAGCTTCTTTTTCATTTCCTTTTTTACTACCATTAACTCCATTTATTTTGTCTTCCTGTCCAATTCTTCATTCTCCTTCATTAATTTATCAAAGATTGAAATAGAATAATCTTGAGATGTATCTTTCTTTGAAGCACCTCCATCATTAATTTTTACTCCTTCATTAGATATTATCTCATTCATAGGGTGCTTCCCTTTATCAACATCATGGGATTCTTTCTTGGTATTCTTAGGAGGGGGTGGTTGGACAACAATTTTTTCAACAGCATTGGTTAGTGGGCCTATAGTAGTTTTATCAGCTGAGGGATCTATAAATATTTTTCCTACAATTTCGTACACTACAGGACCCTCTTCTTGGTTAGCCTAAGCTTCCAATTTCTCTAATGCTTCCAACTCCTCTGCTTTCCTCCTTAACGTATCCCTTCTCACCATGGATTCCCTAATTCTTTTCTCCTTCTCTGCATCTCTTTTCTTTCTATTTCATTACATACAGAGATACTTTGAGTAAGAAAATACACATCATTCAATACCTCTTCTTATTAGGTAGGGTAGACTCTTTATCAAATGTAATTATATTTTCAGCTTGAAGAGGAGGTGGGCCATGGAAATAATCATCTCCAATTAACAAGTCATTAGGGAGAGGGGTGCATGTATGGGAATTTGGGGTGATATATCCTTTGGCTCTAGCATGCCTAGCACTAGCATTGTCTCGATGTATTCTATCCCTCTCTCTACCTCATAGCTTGCATACCAGGGTTTGAGGAGCACTCATTTACAACAGTCTTCATAAAATCTCCCCCCTCTCATTAGAATCATTATCACTAAAGCCTAACAGATTCTTTTCACATTCTGAGCTAGAAATAGAACACATTTCATGTTTAGGGGTAGGATGAGGTGTAGACTTACCTTTTATTGCATCCTTTTCCTTTATCCATTTGCATTTATTCTTAGATAATTCCCCTTCCAGCTTTTGCTCTAGATGCTTCTTCATATAGCCTCACATTCCTTTCATTAGAGTTTGAGTTCCTTTTGCCTTTGTCACCTTCCTTAGTTTCTTTAGACTTTTCTTCTTAACTTCCTTAATATCCTTGAACACCAGTTGGCACTGGTGTAGAGACTTCAAAGTTGCCACCCAAGGTTCTTGGGATAGATTAGTAGCAATTTTGTTATAATCTTTGCAAATATCGACAGATCTTTAGAAACTAAGACAAAATTTGACACATATGATGTATTTTTGTATGGAATTTAAACACATTATTTAAAAACAAATGGGTGGGAAATTTATTAGGAAATTAGACAGAATACTAGCAAAGATTGGAGCTAAATTTAGTAGATGCTTTCAATTGACTAACTCTATGAGTAAATATTGCCATATAACGAGGTGATCTATAATAAGGCATTTTGGAGAACTAATAATCATAAGAATTACGTCCCCAGTAGAGTCGCCATTTTTTGGTTACTTTTACAATGAACCAATCAAGTCTCAACAAGTACTTATGAGCTTGTTGAGCTCAATTATTGAATATCTGCTAGACAAGTGGCCAATTGATGAGATATGGCACCAATAGCTTTATCTCCTACACTTCGGGCTCTGCAAAACCTAAGAGGGTGATCCCACAATGTAGATTATACTATTATTTTAGACAATTCATGTGTACATTATATATTTAAGAAGATATATTCACATACATGGCTAATAAGTTGAAATTCTTCAAGAAGTTGGAAATTCCTTTAACAAACTACACACCTTAAGCCAAGAATAACACAAACCACAAATTCAAGATAGATCAATGATTATTTTAAAGATTGTTCTCAACTCAGGTTACTGAAGCCATCAAAAATATTTAAATGAGTTAAGATCAGTGCCATTATCTACAAGCTAGGAGTCAGAGCAAATTGAAATACAAGATTCATTTAATTATGAATACTCATGATCTTAGAGACATTACCATGCAATTCACAAATATACGACCAAAATCTATAGAAAAATTATCAGATCCAATGACTCTACACACAAATTCATGATTTGATTCAAGCATTTAACTCATTCCATGAATGGGAGCTAAAACCAAAGCACATATCAAAGCATAAACGATGACAATTAATGAAATGATCTATGATCAATATTTTCATTAATAATTTGGATACAAATCCAAAATGGAGAGACTATAGACTCGAAAAACCTCCATTACTATTCATAAATATTTAAAAACCATACATTTAACAAAAATTGCTACCTAGACTTAAAGAATTAGATAAGGACTCATTATGTTTGCTCTATATTATGAACTTTCACAATTCAGTTCCAGAATTTAACTACAGACCTGCACAAATGGCCCTGAATTCCCTTTTATAGAATAAGGGAGCAAAAAAAAGCTTCAGGCCAAGCGTACACATGTCACATTATGATTGGACTACTAGAAGATAGATTCCCTAATTTATTTATATTTAAATTTCTCAAAGTGGAGGGAATTCATACAAAATAAAGTTCATTTACATTTGTTGCAAGGAACAACTTTTCCTTCCAAAAAGCACATCTCAAAAAGGATAAACTTCTTAATAGCAGCATATTGATTTCATCGAACAAGACGACAAAATGATGTGGATTAAAAGATGAGCTATCATCTTAGTATGCACTCCATATCACCAACAAGGGTATGTGTAGGATCATCATGGAAAAAATAGGCTCTTAAGTGGCAAAAAATTCAAAAAAATTAGAGTTATCCAACTCAATGTAAAAATTTGAATAAGTTATCTATATTATTTCAAAAATATTAAGAATAGAATCTGTAGAAAATTGAATGTAGTTTCTAAATTACAAGGTTTATTTAAAAAAAAAATCTATTTGGTGAAGATTTGAAATTTCAATGCAATAGTACTTAAATTTTAGGGAAAAAACAAGAAGTAGGTGTCTATTTGACCACCCTAACCACAATAAAATGATAATATTTTTTTATAAGATTTTAGATATAAGTAGATGACACATGTCCCGATGTGATGCATTTTTTTTTTGTAATTTTTTTTCCAAGAAAATAATTAATTATGAATTTTCTAATACAATTTTTTAAAAATATAAAAACGTGTGTGTCTAACCACCTTAACTTGGTCAAAACTTCATGAAATTATTTTTTTTTTTTTAATCCTATAGTATTTGAATCATAGAATGTGATGCATGTTTCAGATTCAAAAAATGTGATATCGTTTGAAAGTTATAGATGTTTTTCAATCAGCCTATCAATGAGGACTTTAGTTGTAATTCAAATAGAAAATGAATAATAATTACTCATTAAATTCAAAATAAAGCATAATTTATATTGGGGAAAAGTTAAGAATCTCCTTTAAAAACCCTTTTCATTTCATCAATTTTGGTTAAAAAAAAGTCATCAGCCACATGGGCCATCATATAACTTACATATCACTACTTTTTGGCCCATCATGATCTTGCACATACCCACAATTGATATTTCCTGTGAACCATATGTTTTATACTCTATAACTTCTAAGGCTAGACCTATACAATACTTCACCTAGTCTATGTTTCACAAACAAACTTGCCAAAGTTTTCAACATACACCCTTCTCCATTCTTCGTATTCTTCCTCAGAAAACCAATCAAAGTCCATAATTTTATCCTTGGCTTTCCTATAAGGGGAATACTTGGTTACTACAGCATTGGATTCTCTGTCAAAATCCTCTAGAAAGCTAATAAGAAATTTTTACCTCCACAGAGTGTCATTGAAGACATCAATATTAACTTCCTTGCAAATATTATCCACTTGGAAATCAGTAATCTCATTTAGTTTTCTCTTCCACACTTGCAAAGGTTTTAGTTTGTAATTGGAAACCTCAATATTTGGCAGTGGCGACAAGTCAGTGTGGCTATATTGAGCTATCAACTCTATTATCTTCTGCTCTAGTGGGGATACATACCCCTAAAACTTCTACTCGTTTAACTCACACACAAAATCATAAATAGAAAGAACTTGAGGGTATTTATCTTCATCCTGGCCAACTCCCATTAATATCAACTTCAATCTCTTAGCTCTAGGGACCCATTTATTCAAGGTTGGTATGTCCAACATCTTATCTCTTTAGGATAATCTCTTTGCACAGACCATCAAAGCATAGTTGTCATGCATGCTATTGATTCTATCCTAAAACTTCTCATTTGGATGCTTTGAGGTAGTGCAAAAAACTCTTAATATGTTCTCATACATTGTGTCCTGAGCTTTCTCTAGAAACTTCTTATATGATTCAATTTGTAGAAGCAATTAATCTCTATCAAATGAGCTAGGGGTTGGTCTACTTGATTATTCCTTTGCAAATGATTCATGTCCCCGATTCTATGGTACTATTGCTAAGGCCTGGTCATGAGGTGAATGATGAGAAGATGACATTGGAGAGGCTGGAGGTGGGTGGCTTGAGTTGGGCTAACCCTGTTCTCTTTGCACTACTCCTCTTTGTTTATTAAATTCCAATTAATTTTCTAACATAGCCACATTCTAGTGGTTCTTATCATAGTCATCAAGGAGTTCTATGTAATTAGTTATGAGGTTATCTCTCTCCAAAGCAAGACCCTCCACAATTTCTCAAGTGAACCGAGAAACATTAACAACCATATCAACAACTTCCAAAGCCAGGGTATCAACAAATCTCTTTACAAACAATTGTCCACTAACATCTAATGGCTCTACCAAAGCTGGTTTACTGGACTCTAAATATAATGACCACATTACCAATGCCTCCCAATCCCCACTAAATGTTGAACCTTGAAGTTCCATTTCCAACTTTTCTTCTATCTATACTAGAGGCCTTTCATCCCTCCTTATGCCATTCAAAACAATAACTTCATAGATATTCCATTTTGGTAACAACAACACTCCACTCTTCTTTACAAGCTCTTTGTCCTCCCGGGCATTAATCTTGTTAAACTCATTTCTCATAATGCCTCTTAGATTTTGCTAAATGACATTTATAGGAAATTTAGGATGCAAGCTCCTTTCAGTGGCTACCTTCTCTACATAATCTGCAACTTTGGACTTCCACCAAAAAATCATGGAATGCAAAGGTTTCAATGAAGGAGTCATCTTCCCTAAACTCCTTGTTGGATTCTACTCTTAAGTCATCTACAGTACTCAATCCACTAATGTCAAGCCTTCCTAATCTAAGGATGCTTTGTCCTGAACTTGAAGTAATTTCTCTTTCATGGGGATGTATTCCAATCTGTATTTCCTCAGGAGTGATACAAATTTCATCTTCATTTGTCTCAGAGTAGTCAACCACTCCTTTGTCCTCAGTCTTTTACTTCTTTTGAGGTGGCTACTCAGGAGGGGCATAACTTCTAGTAGGTCAATCAAGATCAACTACAAGCATAGAGGCCTATACAAGAGGAGATAGCACTATACTCTTGGGAGAGTCTTCTTTTGGTCCCTTAGAGGTGATAGGGGTTGTTAAGCTTTTTTACTCACCTATTACACTCTTCCTCCTAGAATATATCCTCAACTGCTTGGGTGGCTGATATGTGGGTCTTTCTTCTAATGTCACTTCAACATTTTCTTCAATCGCCATTTCCTTTCCCTTATCTATAATTTCTTGTTGTTCTCTCAAAACACCAAAAATATTCTCAAAATTATCCATGACATGCATAACTTTATTAAAATCACTAGGTATATTTAGAAGAGGGTCATATCAGGGATTATTCTTTTGCTTAGCTTCTACCAACATTTTATAAGCTAGGTATTTGGATTTTCTTTTATCCTGTTCCTCAAATCTAAAAACATTCCTAATAACATCCTCAAGGTGATAAAAAATATGCACAAAGTTACCCATTTTATTATCTTCTTTGAGTTTATTAATGAATCCTTCAGGAGCATGATTCCTCGGGCTCATAGTCATAAATTTATAAGAAGCTAGAAAATGCTCTAACTCATTCCATGTCCCTTTTGTCATAATGAAATCTAGAAATGTTGTGCATTCTCGAAACAATGACCCCTTCCTTGCTGATTTAGGTAAATGTACTTCTTGTGAAGCTCCTAACTGCCTCATGATCTCAAGGAATCCTATTCTCAAAGGAACACCTCCAAGCAAGATATATGGGCCTAGAACACAACCATAGATCCTAAAAATTGTCTTATTAGGATACAAAATCAAATCTCCCCAATTATGGCTCAAAATTCAAATCTGGCCTCATCTCCTTAGGTCTCAAAAATTCATGAATTTCTCTGGGGATTCTAGGTGGTTCATGTATTAAGGCCCTCCTTATTCTAGATGCAAAAGCATTTCCAAACATTGCAAAGTTATACCTTTCATCATCTTTATCTAGGATTTGGGTCCAACATTGGACGAGAAAGTCAACATCCTCCTTCCTTTCCAAGGTAATCTCCTTCTCAAAAGCTCTTTGTCCTTTATACAAGAACATATGCATTAACAATGAGTACCACCAGAAATTTACCCATTGTTTACTTTCCTTCAATTAACTAAGCCTTTATGGATATGTTCAGCCAAATAAGTTCCATAGTCCTAAAAAATGCTATATGGTGGATGTTGTAGATGCATGGCTAGATAATTGTACTCCTTATGCAATGTGTTAGGTGGATCAACCTCAATAATTTGGTATGGAGAATATATAGTCTTTCTAAAATAGCTAGAAAAATAGTTCATAAGGAAAGGTTTGAGCTCCCTATCATCAATCTTAACTTTCCTCCTTTGTTTCCCATTTCCAGTCATTGCAGTATGTAGAGGCAACATCCTTGTTCTGATGAACACCTTCGTATTGTTGTGCTCTATTCTAATAGTATCCATATCCAAAGGGATCATGTTGAGACTTCGTTCATGCAAGTCAAAGACTTCCTCAATCTCTTCCCTAGTTATTCTTACCATAACCACCCCACCAAATGTTCTGACTGCCCTAGAAACCAAGTCATATTTTGAGGTGATATCTTTCAAGAGATCTACATTGATTGACACATTGGGAACAATCAGCTTCCACATATCCAACTTCCATGGTTTACTGAAAGGAGTCCCAAGGTTCCTATTTTAAAACTAGTGTTGAAACATCTGTCGTCCCATGTAAGGTACCTGAAAATCCTTGATCAAGTAAGCTTTATCTATCAACCCAAGTTCCTTCACAATAGGGCCACAAAAAAATACACTTCCCTCTAGTTTCTTATTTGTAGACTGGGGTAACAAATCAATCATATCCTAAGAAAGGGTTCTAGATTGGGTGGAGGAAGAAGCACCTTGTATTTTGGGAGCCATGGGCTTGATTATACAAGAGTTCTTATGGGGGAATTTTAACTACTCAAATTCCTAATTGTAGTTTATGATTTAGGATGAGTTCTATTTTAGGATAACTTACAGGGCTATGGATTTTA
Source organism: Sequoia sempervirens (assembly GCA_007258455.2). Taxonomy (NCBI): domain Eukaryota; kingdom Viridiplantae; phylum Streptophyta; class Pinopsida; order Cupressales; family Cupressaceae; genus Sequoia; species Sequoia sempervirens. The sequence continues at coordinate 152,000,731 of VDFB02256132.1, read as the reverse complement.
AAGAAAATATTAACCCTAATTTAAAGAAATGAAAGAAAATTGATGAAATGCACTTGTTTTCAAGGACACTAAAACAAGCCCTAATTCAAAAAGCATAAAAAATACATTTGTGTACTTACTGCTTTCAACTATGACAAACCCTAATGCCAACTAGGGCAACCTCTACAATTCACTTCTCACCTCTTCTTGTTGCCTTGGGCATGTCTTCGAATCTGAAATAAGCAAGAATCAACTACATACACATTTTTTGAAGGGAATTGAATAGGTTTACATGTCACCTCCACCATTAATGCCCATTCACGTGAAGAAAAACAATTGCAACGGGCATAGTTTACATTTTTGAATGCATGTAGCTGATCCATAGCTAAGTTGGGCATCTTGAATGACTGAGATTGAGTCAACCTCATTTGTATTCACAATACTGCTCTAGCTCAGATGAATGATCAATATAAATCCACTATCTAGATGTTCTTTGTGTACATGTGGGCCTCACCCAATAGTAGCCATAGAGTGCACATGGAAGCTTCTCACTGATCTTTCCATTTTTAAAGAAATTGCATCTTTCCTCCATGAGCTAGCAAGGAATGGTTGTTCTCATCATTCTTCACTCGATTAGCACTGTCGATCTCAAAGCTCTAAGCATTGAGATGGGAAGTAGTGGCTGGGACCACTTACACGTGGTGATATTTCGCTAACCGTGCAGTAATTAAAATGGATTCACTTCAAACAGACAAGCCATTGGGCAATAGTCCAAATGAAATCCTGTGATCTGGTGGCTCATTAATATGCACATGAAACAAAGTTATTGATAAAAGGGGGCCCTGACTAGTTTGACAAGGAAATAACTTTAGGAACTGATGACTTATACTTAAGTCACTCATAAATAAAAATTTAAATACCCAACATGGGGATAGATTAAAATGACCAATAATTCCAAGTAATGGGGCCAGTAAGGAATGTATGTCAATGGCTTGAAAGACAACTAACAAGACCAACAACTAAGAAAAATAGTCAACATGAGATTAAAACATTTAAGGATGAAACATGGATTAAATAAAGATAATACTATCTAAGTAAAACCCTTCAACCCTATTGATGGGGATTATGTGACATGTTAATAACCATCAAAAAATGTCTCAAAATATCAATAATTTTGAGGGCTCTATCAAGACGACCATAGCTATAAGCATAAAAAAGGTTTGTTTTATAGATTTGTATTTTCCTTAGCTATACATTCAACCCTTTTCTTCCTCCATGGTTAGATAGGCTCCATATATTTGTTGTTATATATATATTCATGCACAGATTCTTACATGCACTTGAGTACAATAAACATTGTCTATTGTGCACATTACATTTTTTCATGTTCATATAATTTCCTTTTCGGCTAATGAAAAAAATATCTAGATGCATTGAAAAATTCTAACCACGACTGCTCTAAGAGAAACCCCATTGGAAATTTCAAACAAATAGCCAATAGGTAAATGGAAACTATTGTATAGATTGCTTGTTTTGTATTAATATGTTTCATGATATTCTCTTTCTCTCATCTCTTTGAAGTTTCTTGTAAAAGGGTCTTTATTGTTGTAGTTTACTTGTTCTATTCTTCAACAAACATAAGATTGACATCTACCTTTTGATTGGTTTCATTTTTTTTTTGGCCCATGTATGCTTTGTGCCCTCTACCTATTATTCTTTGTTATATGTGTTCATCCTTACTACTATATGCATTTTGTACAGTAGAAGCTCTGTATAAGAAACTCTCCATATATATGGTTTGTAGCTTGTACTCTCCATATGTTAAAATTACATATAAAATCTTTTTTAGATGGTTTGTCATTTCAAAGACTCTAAAACACCTATTACAAAAACACTTGAGAATCATAGGGAAATGATAGATGGTCAAAAAACCCACATCAAATACAAGATTAAAAGAGGTAGAAAAACATACACAGGCCAAAAAAATTGGAAAATGGTGAATGGTTCCCATTCATAATCCATTTATGTGTGATTCTAAAATGTTATTCCAATACATCTTGCAACTGTTACATAGGTTGCTTATCTTGTACCAATATGGTTGATGATACTCTTTTTTGTTCATCTATTTCAAACTCCTTATAACAAATTGTTAATTGTCGTGGTTATTTTGTTTGGATGAAACATGTTATATGTGTTCTATCAATATGTTCCATGATATTTATTTCCCCTCATCTATTTGATGTTCTACATCACAATTTTTTCTTCATGGTACTCTTCTTTCCACATCCCCATAACACACTGTTCATTGTCCTTGTTTACCTCTTATATGTTGCATATTTTAAAATTCTAATAAATGTGGCTTTTCTCTATAATATTTAGCACCAGATAATTGTCATTCTAATACCTGTTATATGAGTGCAAAGACACTTAATAATCACAAGAAAAGCACAGATGGTCAGAAACCCACATTAAATAGACCTTAACACCATGGAGAATAGAATAGGTGACCTACAATGATTCATATTTTGTTATGAGCAAGTGGATATTGATACAACACAAGTATTCTATGTAACACTTAGATCCTCAATTCAAAATTCAAGCTACATTATTTGGCACTAAATATTTTATACAAAATACAGGAATTGTAAAAGAACTATTAGAAAAACACTTAAGAATCATAGGTAGATGGAACATGATAAAAAACCCACATTGAACATATTAATACAACATAACCAGCCTATATAACAATTGAGTTGTGAATTGAAAATTCAAGCTACGTTCTTTGGCAATCAACCCACATTAAATAGAAGTGGTAAAGCCAATGGGGTCCAATACCCTGCACAAAATGGGTATTAGTGCCACAAACTTAGTTGAAAATTCAAGGTACATTACTTGCAAATAAATATTATAGGTGAACAGAGAAATTGTAAAAGAGCGATTAGAATAACACTTAACATCCAGTAAACTATTTTTATCTCCAAAATATTCATGCTTTCATACTAGCTCTCTACATATATATATGCAATTACTCCTATGTTAATCTATAATTTATCCTATGTTAATGGGTATAATGCCAAAGGTGCATAGAGATAACTAAAAGCAATAAACAAAGGGAGAAAAAATTACTAACCCTGACCATACTTTTTGATGAAAGAAAGAAGATTTAGGTGTAATTTCTCCATCCATATAGAGGAATGATCTCTTTGAAGTCTCCAAAATGGGTATAGCGTTAAAGATACAAACATATAACAAGGAATAATAAGTAGAGAGCGAAAGACATGAACAATAAATTACTCACTCTAACACCTCTTATACAATTTCTCTACTTGTCTTCAATATTTATTGCCAAAGAACTTAGCTCGAATCTTGTATTAATATGTTACATGATATTTTTTTTTCTCATCTATTTCAACTGGAGAGCCATCCACAAAGCTTCATTCTGTACACTATAGAGACTGTATAATTAGTAAAAAGGTGCATAAAGATGCACAAAGATAACTAGAACAATAAACCAAGGGTGGAAAAATTACAACAATCTCTCAATTTAACTACAATTTTTCTATCCAAAAGATAATGATAATCTCTTTAAAGTCTACAAAATGGGTGTAACGTTGAAGATAGAAACATATATCAAGAAGACATGAATAATAAATTAATCATCTATGCAAAATACCCATGCAAAACGAGTAAATATCTACATTCCATGCCTAAGATGTGTATGAAAAAATATGTTTGCAAAACATGAGCACATATAAAAACAAATAGCCAGTGACATTTTTTACTATAGTTTTCTCTAGACTAAAGATCACAATGGCTCTTTCAACAATAAAAATTAATCAATATATTTTCTTGCTCATTTTGGAGCACATCTATGTTCAAACCCTCCAATGAAAATTCAACCTAAAGTAATAAATGTACATGTATGTATATGTGTATGTATCTATATGTATATGTATATATATATATGTGTATATATGTATATGTATGTATATGTATATGTATATGTATATGTATATGTATATGTATATGTATTTGTATATGTATATGTGTATTAAGGTAGTTTTTTAATCTTTTCTTGTTAACATAACATTGTAGCTTTGTACCATCAATCCTTCTTAGTTTCACTAAAATCCAGAAAGAAATAGACAAAAATCCTTGCATGATAAAAATCTAAAGAATAAATATTCAAGAAAAATGATATGGTTATGCTATATGATAGAAAATTCAAGAAGCAAGGTAAACTAAAGGTGAGATGGTCAAACCCATATTACATTAATGAGATACTACAATCTAGGGTAGTGAAACTAAGAAGGATTGATGGTACAAAGCTACAATGTTATGTTAACAAGGAAAGATTAAAAAACTACCTTAAACTCTTGAATAATAATAACATTTTTATCTTATATTATAGTTGTAACATAAATGTACCATAGTATACCAATGTTACCCACCAAAAAGAGTCAGAAAAAGATAACAACTAGAAAAGTACGGGAAGATGGGGAACACATGCAACATTAATTACACTTCCCACCATTGATAACCTATAAATCCTCATATCCATACACATTATGTATATGTATATGTATATGTATATGTGTGTATATGTATATGTATGTATATGGATATTTATATATATATGTCTAACATGTTTTATTGTAGATCTATATGATTTCCATTATAATGTTGCATTGATACAATAGGCATCCAAAAAATATAGTGCACTCTAAATTGTCTATTTCAAATTGTTTAATGCTCCAAAAACTCAATCCAATGTTGCTTGTGCTTGTTAAACACTATCAAAAATACATGTAAGTACAAAAATTTTCCATTATCAATAAATAAATTTGGTGAACCAATTGTAAATATTATTGACTATTTCCAAATTCAGATTGTTTATATTGATTTTTCCTATATACTTACTGATTTTTAATGGTTTGTTCTTGATCTTGCTTGCTTGTTCACTGACATACCCACTCTTCTATTTGCAGGTACTAGGATAAATCATACAAAGTGCTCCAAAATCATGATGCTTGTTTTATATAGAATTACTACAACAAAAAAACACTTCAATATGATAGATCATATATGAAAACACTAGATTTTTCTCAACTTTGATATTGTGTGATGTATAATGAAACTCCACAAAATTTCCTGTGGACATTTCATACTTTTCTTGCTTGGGGGTTTGGCTAGAGCCCTTGAGGCTCCATGATGCCAATATGGTAGGGTGGATAACGAGTGTGGGTTTTGTGTTTTGAATTTTAACGCCATATATTTGTTGTTACATAGGGACATGTGTAATCTTTTATTCATTTATTCTAAGAATCCAAAAAAAATTGTATTGTGTCATCACACTCTTCTCTTACTAAGGTTTTTTTATTTGTTTCTCATCAAAAATGGTTTGACTGAGTCTTCAATTAAACTATGAAGTAATGTATTATAAATTAATATTTTTATTCCAAATTTCCTTGTAATTGACTACTTTTCAATCCTTTATACTTGCCTCCATTTTATTTTACTACTACTAACCCAAAAAACACATGCACGCTAAAAAATTAATTTACAAAATTATGCACTAAATAGTAATTTTAAAAAGTATCCAATATCAAACATCTTTCTTTCTTCAAAAATATGTGATACCCAAAGTTGTCATCTACCTTTGTTTTTTATTAGCGAAAAAAAGTTTTGTGGGGACTAGAAACCCGTTACAAATTGGTTTTGATGGGACTAAAAACCCAACCAAACAAAGTAAGCTACTAAAAGATACAACAACTAAACAATAGATAAAACCAATATTACATAAGTTGCATCAAGGTTTTGAAGGGACCTTGAACCCTTTACCACAAGGTTTTGATAGGGACCTTAAACCAAAGAAAATAAAGAGACTAAAAACCCCATCGAAGTATGTGATTCTCCTCAATCAACCAGGTAACCATCAGCTTAAAACAACCAAACTAAAGCATAACATCTATTCCATGAAAGAAGCACAAAGCCATAACAAAGATGGCACCAAAAGCATACAGTTAGGACCAACAAACCAACCCACCTCCTCACCTCAATAAAGGACTAAAAAGGAAGGAAAAAGACCCAAGACCACCTTTCCAAATAGGGAACCAACTCAATCTCCACCTCAAAAGGAAAGAGCTCCCCTCTACTAGAGAGGAAGATACAATCAACACTCCTACCGCTACCCAAAATATCCATCATCCTTAATCTCTACCTCCATAGGAGAAGTGTCCACCTCAATAGGATCAACAACTAAGGAAACCAAAAACCTTCACCTCCCCACTCCACCTCAATAGGAGAGGGATCCACCTCCATAGAACTTGCGGAGAAATCTTGCATAATAGTAGAAGGGTATGTGCAGGATCATGATGGAAAAAACAGGCCCTTAAGTGGCAAAAAATTCAGAAAAAACAGTGTTAGGCAATTTGACATAAAAATTTGAATAAGTTATCTATATTATTTCAAAAATATGTAAGAATAGAATCTATAGGAAATTGAATGTAGTTTCTAAAATACTAGGTTTATTTAAAAATAAATAAAATCTATTTGGTTAAAATTTGAAATTTCAATGTAGTAGTACTTAAATTTTAGGGAAAAAATAAGAAGTAGGTGTCTTTCTGACCACCCTAACCATAATAAAATGATAATATTTTTTATAAGATTTTATATATAAGTAGAGGACTCATGTCCAGATGTGATGCATATTTTTTTGTAATTTTTTCCAAGTAAATAATTAATTATGAATTTCTTAATACAACTTTTAAAAAAAAAACTTGTATGTCTGACCACCTTAACTTGGTCAAAATTTCATGAAATTTATTTTTTCTTTTTTTTAATCTTATAGTATGTGAAGCATAGAATGTGACATATATTTTGGATTCAAAAAATGTGATACTGTTTGAAAGTTATAAATGTTTTTCAATCAACCTATCGATCAGGACTTTAGTTGTAATTCTAATAGAAAATGAATAATAATTATTTATTAAATTCAAATTAAAGCATAATTTATATTGGTGGAAAGCTGAGAATCTCCTCTAAAAACCCTTTTTGTTTCATCAATTTTTGGTTTAAAAAAAGTTGTCAGCCACATAACCTACAAATACCCATAACATTGCCACTTTTTGGCCCATCATGATCCTGCACATACCTAGAACTATCAATCGTACCATCCTTTGGAAAACCCTACAGAAGGAATAAAAGGTGGAGCACAAAAGGAAACCCAACCAACAACAAAAAATTCACCAAATGAAATTTCAGTCTGAAACACAATTGGGTGCACAATTTTTTTTTTGAGAAACCTAGCCATCAGCCAAAAAATGGCAACAGAGCAAATAGGGAGTAGCCCTGACACTGCTCCAAACAAGCAGCAACACAATTACATGCAAGAATGAAACAACCCCAAAAGAAGAATCAAGAAAGAGGACCAATAGGGGCACTAGGAGACTATTAGAACCCTCTGAGAAGAGGACCCAAGGCCTCCCAAACTGAAAAATAGGGCACAATGAAAGCCCAAAACAAACAACACAACCAAGCCAAATGGGAAAAAAACTAGGAAACAACAACAAATGGAGAAACCTTCACCAACAAGGCCAACAACAATAGAAAGGAGGGAAAACAACCACTCCAAAAAAGTCCCCATAGTAGAAAAAGCATTAAGCACCCCCCTCTTAGAACTGTAAAGTTGTGAAGCAACCCAGGTAAAGAAAATCCCACACAAACCACTAAAACCAAAGCCCCAAAGAAAAAGAGGCCACCACAAGAGCAGAGCAAGAGGGTACAACCACAAACAAGCCTCACCAACCAGCCCACCAATTGAAAGAGATCCTAGAAGGAAATAGCTATCAGAGAGTGAGCTCCCAAGAAAAGTTGCTACTGTAGCAAGCCACAGGCTGCTAGGAAGACTAGCAAACCACCATAGGAAAGGAGGGACCGACCACCCAACAAGCAACAATAAGCAAGGAAGCTCGAGAGTAGCACAAGCCAGTTGCAAGAGGAAAAGAAGGATCCCGTCATCGACCCAAAACACCCACACCTCAAGAAATAGAAGGGCCTAGAGCTAAGGAGACTCAAGTTGACCGAACCCCACAAAGAACAACAATCTGCAAGAAAAATCTGCCAAAGGAAACTCTGGCGGACCAAGCTCCCATCTGGGCCATCACCATCTTTAGAATCAAGATCGCCTAGTTCTGCGAACCCCTCAGAGTTTGAAACTTCACCACTACCTCATCTCCCACCCAGTGCCATCACTTACCTCATAAGGTATCGTTTTGTCAGTGAACCCTTTGTTGTTGACTATCTTGGTATTTTATTGAGTACCTTTGTTAAACATTACTTTTAAATGCAATATTAATAATTAAAGGGATGGGTAATAACTCATTAAAAAGTCTACCTTGTATTTCTATACATATGTATCTTAACATTATTAAATAATAATTAATTAATTGATTGAATAACCTAGACAAAAAGCTAAAATATGTAGGTGCATCTAGGGCTAATAAATATAAAATTAAAATATAGATAAATTATCTCCTACCTTAAATTTTGGTGCAAAACTATTGTTAGAAAAAAATTATTTAAAAATTTAAATTTAATTTATATATTTTAGTTATCATTTTTAAAGAATAAATTTATTAAAAAATTGTATTCGTTGACAATTAATTTACCATATTCTTAACATTATTAAGTAAAATCAATTTTTTGCTAGAAAAAGATTTGAGAGGATGACTGCATGCTTTTCAAAATCAACCTACACGGAGTCGAGCTGGCAAAGAGGAAAAGATAAAAATTGGTACCATATTTACAAACAAAGGTTTGTCTCGAAAGTTCTGATGTTCGTTACTCATTTAAAATCATAAGCTACTTCAATGCTTGTGCTTATATTGTTGTAGACATGCAAAATTAGCATTATGCACTTAGTTCATATTCATCCGCTCATTAAATTAATCAAGCTCATCAATCCATTCACCAAGTAAATTAGGACTCATTAATTTAATTCCTAAGGTTATTCATTTAAATAAATCAAACATCAACCTCTTAATTATATAAACCAAACTTTATTTAATTAAATCCCAAATGCATTTTACATCTCTTTTGATTTAAATAAATAAAATATTCAACTCAAAAGGGTCAAAGCATCCTAATCATCATTAAGCTAATCTAATCCTGATTTACCTAACCTAACCACCCATCACATCCTCTAGCTTTTCCATCAACATGTCATCTTTGAGGAATATTCCCTCAAGTTTGAATTCAAAAACAAGTGGACATGTACATCCAACAAGACATTTAATAAGCTCTTACATGTCCCTTGCACAAGTCAAACTTAGCATTTAACTCTCAAATTCAAATTTGAATCTCCCCCTCTTTGGCACATTGACCAAAATGTGTTCATTCTTCATCCTATCAAAAGCTGACAAGTGGCTTCATCTCATTGGCCAAATCATTATCCCACATTGCTCTCTCATAAGAATTCTTTCAACTTGAGAATCTTTAAATAGAGGATTCATCCTTCAAAAAATCCTCCACAAATCCACAAATCCTATGCAAAGTCACTCTCCTCATTTGAGAACTAATTTTTCCCACCATCACTCCATCTTCAAGGCATTTCATCATTTAGCTTATCTATCAAGGATTGGGAAAGGGTCACTTTTCACAACAAAGTGACACCAATCCACTATGGAATAACTTTGTGTAGATTTGTAAGTGCTCACATGTGGCACTAGAAGGAGGGTTGTCAAATCCATAACACATCAGTTTTTGTTAACACAGACGATGCTCATTAACACAGGATGTTTGTTAATGCAGACGACACTCGTTAACATAGGATGTTTGTTAATGTAGATGACACTCATTAACACATATACGCTTGTTAACACAGATAGTTTGTTAACAAAGAAAACTTGTTAACACAATGATTTGTTAACACAAATAGGCTTGTTAACACATACGATTTGTTAACACATGGATTTTGTTAACACATATAGGTTGTTACTGTCAATTCCAAAGCAATCTTCAAATGATCTATTTACTTGTCATTTTTTAAAAATTGCTTTCAACTTTTCTTTTATCCTGCAAGTCCATTAATTGAAGGGGCACTAGTTTTGTTTACAAGAGCTTTGTTTTGATTATTAGAGGTACTTCTCACCAAGGTGGATAAATCACAAGTGAAATTGAGCTAGAAAATTGGGTATTTAATTCAAAGCTGACAAAGTATTTTTAAATACTTTAAAGGGCTTCCATTTCATGCTTTAATTTTATGTTTTGAATCAACTCACACTTTTTCTTTGGGCTCTTAAAAAGAACAACTTCAAATTCTTGCTACAAAAGGATTAAAATGAATCTTAGAACAAATCCTACTAGATTTTGATTTGGCCTAAAATTGAACAAACTTCACATTTGATTTTTGGTGCTTTAAAACAAATCAAAATTATTGCTTTGTGGACTTTAAAAAAACATGTCTCTTTTATGCTTTGTAAGCTTTTTGCAAAATAATCTCATTTAAAAATGTGTATGCACTTCTCTCACACTTCACGGTGATCTTGAGAATCAAAAGTCTTTTTGATGACACTAAGTTGCATAAAAGATTTCCTCCACACTTCATTTTGGGAACTAAAATTGAACAAACTACTTTGCGAGTGTGAGTAAACTTATTGCATGTGTTCTCCCTTTGTTTCTAAACAAAGTTTGATCAAACTATGAATATGTTTACTTGCTTTATTCTATCTTAGAGGGCTTGCTTTAGGGAAAAGGTACTCACCCAAGGGAATGACTCAACTGGTAACACTCTAAAGCCAAGAGTATTTCCACCCAAGATATAAATGTGGGTATTGGAGTAAATGCCAGTATCACGTGGTTGGCTCTGATGAGATGGATCTAAAAAGGGACTCTTGCCATATGGGTCAATATCCACGAACAAAAATTCTAAACTAAAACCCTTGTTTTTTAGTAACCAAGCAATCCATATAATGAGTTTATCAAAGTGGTGCATTGGAACTTAGATTCTAAGAAGTTACTTGCCATGTCCAATCTTGGTTAAAATATAGAGGTTAAGACTTCATTCTTAACATACATTTATATTTTTCCTTGGTTGCATGTAAAATCATCTCTTCTACTATGAAGGGCATGAGGCAAGCCCACCAAGAAAAACATACCAATTGAGCTAGGATGTTATATTGCTTCTAACTCAAAACACTTGCTTGATTCAAAAAAAATGGGAAACAGTCATTTAACGTGAGAATCAAAATTTTAAACCCCTTAGATAGAGCAAATACCTTTGAAAAAACCCAAGAGCTATTGCTTTCCCTAGGGAGTGCAACTCTAGAGGTTTCTAAGTAATTGGGTTCACAACTTAATTTTCTCTTACAAAGGTCAACATTAGGCAACCCTTGTCCTAATTTCTTGGAACTTCCACATGGCACTTTGTGGGATGAAAAAAGTTGTGACATTGGAAATTTAGTTTGAAAAATAATCAAGCATGTGATTTGGGTAAAATGAAGTCATTAAAGCAAAGATAACAAATTAGACCCCACACATGTGCTTTTTTATCTTCTTATCATCTTTTGAGCAAACATTGGTCTTTCGATTTTGAATTACTCTTAGAGAAAGCATGTTCTTCACTATCTTGTTCTTGTAAACAAGTCCTTCCTAGTTTCATTTAGTATCAAATAAAATACTTCATTCATTCAAAAATTTATCATCCCATCCCACCAAACAACTTTAGAGCTTTGGAAACATCATTCTAGACTTGGGTAAATCATCAAAATCAAAATTACCTTGTTTAGTTAGGTGTATGGGAATGCATACTTTCTCGTACATTTAATTGAATTAGAAATCCTTTGAACAAGTTCATCCTAAAGATCACACCCAACATCTTAGGGTTTACAAGTTCATTATCCAAATCAAACCAATCAAAATCAAACCCTAAGTCTAGCATTGATCCAAAGTCCCTAAACATTCAACACTCATATCATTTACACCTTTCATCCTTCATCTCATCATTGGTCCTAAACACCTTAAAGGTCACTTTTAAAAAAAGGTCAAAACACAAGAGGAACATGGAATATAAACTTGATCCATACATCAAGAGTAATCCAAGTCAACTAAGCTATCAAAGCCTTACAACGCCGATTGATTATCAACACTCACATCTATACAAATTGTACATGGGATAATTTCCTTTGACAAATTTCAATGGTAAAACAAGTGTGAGTATGCCCAAATCAAATATTGGAACATATTTCTCGATGGTAGATCTAAATCCAAACCTACAAGTCTGTCAACCAAACAATCAATGCATGAGCCTTCAAACGAACAACATCATCCCACCAAATCCCTACATGCTAAATGAGAATGTACCAAGCACAAGTTTTCCAAACATGAATCTGACAAAATTTTGGATAAATAAGTTTGCAAATCATACAAATATTGTTCAGAGTCCAAACAAGATGTTAACAACTCCAAGACAAGGTGACACCATGCAAAATCGAAGTTACCTAAATCAAGACAATGTTCAATTTCAACCTATAATGCCAAATCTGAACACCATCCCGAATCAGAACATTGTCCAAAATCAATTTGTCCATGATCCCATTCAAAAATCACAAGTATGCATCCCAAATCTGTGTGAACAAAAACTAAATCAACTATATCAAGGGAGTCAAGATCGAATATCTACTTCATCCAATGATCAAATCAACATATTTCAAGAATCACTTTTCAATCATGATCAAAATCCACCAACAAATGATTGAATTCAAGAAATGTCAACATCGCTTGACCCTATGGATGAAGATATTCACAATCTCTCCACCACAATTGTTGAAAAAAATGTTCAAGATCTCTCAATTAAGGAGCATATTGAAGATGTTTTTACCCCACCCAATGATCAACTCACCATACACCAAGAGCCACTTTTTAGTGATCTATTTCAAGGAGTGTTAGGATTATTTGATCCTATTGACATAATGCATGATCCATTGACCAATGATCATGACAAAAATGTCTCTACATCACCTGATGAGTTAGAAGACATATCTCAAAAATTTATTCCAAAGCAAGATCAAAATCTTCCACTAAGGTTTAGCAATGGTCCTTTCCAAGACATGTTGACCCCCTTTGACCTCATGGTTGCAGATATTGAAGGAATCTTAAACTCAACACTTGATCCCAATTCACTCAAAGATCAAGAGTATATTGAGCCACTTCCTATGCCTAATAAAGATATCCAAGAACCCTTTATAAGCAATCCATCCTTTGAAATTGACCCATGTCAGTAACTTGATCCAAAACATGATGAAAGCAATTTTGAAATCATTTAAGATCAAAAATTTGTATCCTCAAGATACTACAATAATCTAATGGACACTCTTCTATCTATGCAAGATGATCATATCCATGTAGCACATACTCCTCCATCCACCCATGAGATGCTTTCTATGGATCGACACATAGATGATCTTCATTTAGAACATGATTCTTTTACTCCTAATATTATTATACAAAAAGAGCAGGTTATTAATTCCTACAACCAAACAGAGTTTTCAACATCAAGATCAAATATATCCAAAATCTAGACTAAGGACACCATGAATGAATATGTCGAGCATTATCCACTCAAGGAAGTAGGTCAGAAAGAACAAGATATTTTAGAGTCAACAAAACGTCCAATTGAAATAACATCATCTATAGTGGTCATTTATCAGAGAGTGCTTACTGAACAGGAAGAATCAAAGCATGAAGGTACTACTACCACCATACTAGGGGCAACTCCGTCTCAAGCAAATGTCAACGTAGGGAGCATTAAGAGTCCTTATGATGAAACTAGTGTCAATACTACAACCAGCCACATCACGAATCTTCATCCACCCATCACCCCATCCATGACTTGGGACCAACATCAAAAGAAAGAATTGAATCAAAGAACAATGAAAATTATCAAAGCAAGAGAAGTTGAGAAGCATAATGGACAAATCAAATACGCATGGATACCAAAACATACAAAGAAATATTATCCCTATCAAACTTCATCAGTCAAAGAAACTATGGGGAAAAATAAAAAAGGGAAAAGTATCCATCAAAGATGTCCACAAAAGCAAAAGTAGGCTTTTCAAGCAACGTACAAAGTGTACCAAATAGTTGGTTCTAATTCCATGCACACTTTTGTATCCACCCATCATTGCTCATCTTCCCAAGTTTGGAGAGTCAAAGGCTCCAAATTGTCAACCAATCCATCTCTTATCCCTAAACACACTCCATCCATGCCTCCATGCATGATATCCAATTCTTACATAGACCATGTATTGGTAGCAACCCTTCATCATAAGGATTCTAAAGGAACTTTATCACGATGTATGCACAGAGATAGAGTTAACCCCGATATCAATAAAGCAGGTCAAGAATCCCAAAAGTTGTATTCAAGTGCACGTATTCTAGCAAAGCAACTCCTTCAAGTAGGATATCGATGGAAAATTATGATAGGGGCATCTACATCAACAACACCTTGTGGTTTAGCATGAGCTTGAAATCTTTTAGAAAAAAAATAAAAATCAAAAAATATAAAAATCCAAAAAAATAAAATTAGAAAAAGGATTGAAAATAGTAAAGATAAAAAATCATCCTCTAGTGAAATCCACTACAATGGCGCTTTGGGCAAGACCATGATGAAAACCTTGCAAATAGGAATCATGTGTGGAATTGAGAATCTATGTGCACCACTCCAAGAGAAAGCATCTCACTCCATCCAAAATAAAGCCAACATTCCATCCATCTTATCCATAATAAATCCATTCATCCATAAACCATTGATCTAATCCATTTTCATCCATCTGCATCCATAGTCAGAACTATCTTGACCTTGATTAAATTTTGGGGCACACTTTATGCTTGCTTATGGTAAACATATTGACATGGGCCGTTTTCATTGATCTTATCCTATGCAGCATTATCAAAGCTATGAAGCACTATCCAAATGAGCTTTCTTGATCCAAACACCTTATCTTATCACAAGATAATCCATATCCATACATCCATACATCCATCCAAGGATCCATCCATAACATTCCATACATTGCTAGAGATTGGGGGCAAACATTTGCATCTTGCTTTAGGAATAAAACTTGATCTATATTCTCCAACTTATGTGACGATCCGAACATTGGTAAACATGAAACCAAATTGGTCAAAGCATTTGTGATCCAAAATCCAAATCACTAGCCCATGGCATATTTTGACAAGATGACATTCCTTATCAATCTTCATCATTCATCGAACATCAATCCAAACAATAAATATCAGTTGCATCTAACGCATCCTTCAACGTCACATGAAATCATCCAAAACATCTTTTGTTCCAAACCAAGCTTCAACAATCCTGATCAATCAAATCCAATCAATCCATAATCTTGGGATATCCTTCCCAATCATTGTGTTCCTTAATACTATCCTTGCATTGTTGTGCATCCTCAACAATGTTATCATCATCAATCCTAATCAATCAATCCTTTCATTATTGTTCATCCTCAACAATGTTATCATGATCAATCCTAATCAATCAAATCCTTGCATTGTTGTGTATCCTCAAAAATGTTATCATCTTCATCAACCCATCAATCTAATCAATCAACCTTAGTTTGGTTTTCAATAAAATCCCAAACAAAGCACTGATATCATCAGACATGTCCATATCCAAAACATCAAAATCATGCAAAAATCCAAAAACATCCAAAACATCAA
The DNA here is from genome assembly GCA_007258455.2 of Sequoia sempervirens. Taxonomy (NCBI): domain Eukaryota; kingdom Viridiplantae; phylum Streptophyta; class Pinopsida; order Cupressales; family Cupressaceae; genus Sequoia; species Sequoia sempervirens. The sequence continues at coordinate 151,985,017 of VDFB02256132.1, read as the reverse complement.
AAAATGCAAAAACATCCAAAACATCAAAAAATCCAAAACACTCAAAAAGTTAGAAAAACATCAAAAACATGGAATCTGAACTACGTCGTCTCTGAGCTTAAACGTAGGCAAGGATAATCTTTGATTAGCCCCCGAGACATCAAAATCCAAAAATCGGAAAACATCAAAATCCAAAAACATTTGAAAAAACCAACAAAATCCAAAAACATTTGAAAAATGAAAAATCCAAAAGCATTCATAAAATCTCGAAAACCCCAAAACATTAAAAAAAATCAAAAAATTAAAACATTTGTAAAATCTTGAAAATACCAAAAACAGCCTCAAAACATTTCAAAAACGTCAAAAACATCCAAATATTTGAAAAATCCATCCATCCCCATAATCAATCATCCATAATAAAATGATCATCATCTTCATCCTTTGACAACACAAACAAAAACAATCATAGCAATCAGCAAATGCAAACTTCAAACAAAAAATCAAAATCAGAACAACAAATCATTAAATGCAAAATCAAAATCTTGATCATTTTCAACATGTCAATCAACTTTATATCAATAGCCTATCAATCAACTTATCAAACCATCATCATCCTATACAATGCATGTCCTAGGATATATCATTCCGACAATGGGCATCATTTTGGATATCACCTTGGATTCTTATCCTATCAAAACACATCCCTTTGGCTGAAGGTATGAAGAACATTGGCTTGTTTGTGTACTTGATATTTTCTTTTGATTTATCTTATTGCGCTCATTCCAAGGACCTCTCAATGATATCTGAACGAAGGATTTAGAGAGATAGGAATGGGGCAACGATCATTATCTTTTGTCTGTTGTACTTGTTGTACGTTCTTGTAAAATAACTTGGCGAATACTTGCTTTGTTAGGTATGTCCTAGCAAGGTTTCTATATGTCAATTGTGAACAAGAATACTCCTATCCATTTGTTGAGTCAAAGTCCATCGCACTAGGTACAACACCATCCTGGTTCTTTATACCTCGATGCATTGTACCTATGTGTGTTATCAAACATAAGTTAAGTAGCCCTTTTAAAATCTCAATCCTTAATAAGCAAATCATCTAGTTTTCATCAACCATCTATCATCATCATTTGTCATTATCATCTCGCATAAAGTTGGCCTATTGGATCCTCTTGTCATCACCTGATGTCTTCTTTTCCACACTAACATCACATCATGAATAGTTAATCATAATGACCAATGCATCCATCATGCATCCATCCTGCATCGACAAACCGTCAGCATGCCACATATCATAATAGGAAACAATAATCATTTCACATGCATTGCATTTGCATCATCATCATAATATAGATCTGTTAGTCTAAGCATCTCCTAAATCATCCATTGCATAATCATAGCATATCACATCATCCATCTCATCCATTGTCACATCATATCATCATTTAAGTTGCTTAAGATAATATAGATTTGTTATTCTAAGCATCTTAAACTATATCATTTGCATCATCATCCATAACCATCCATCTTGAACCTCTTTATCGCAAGATCAACCCTCAAATTGAATCTTTTTGCTTGATCTCTTGAGAAGGAAATGTACCAGTGTACTTTCTGCTAGGGCATCTAAAAAATAAAAAAAATATTGAATTTTGATCGCGGCAAGTTTATTCTTTGAACCAATGCAACAAGTACATTGCTTCAAAGAGGGGGAAAACGTAAACATGCAAAATTAGCATTATGCACTTAGTTCATATTCATCTGCTCATTAAATTAATCAAGCTCATCAAATCCATTCACCAAGTAAGTTATGACTCATTAATTTCTTTCATAAGGTTATTTATTTAATTAAATCCCAAATGCATTTTCAATCTCTTTTGATTTAAATAAATCAAATATTCAAGTCAAAAGGGTCAAAACATCCTAATCATCATTAAACTAATATAATTTCTTGATTTACCTAACTTAACCACCCATCACATCCTCTAGCTTTTCCCACTTGCACCAATAAATCAATTTATTGATTTATTAAAATTAACATTTTCCATCAACATGTCATCTTTTAGGAATATTCCCTCAAGTTTGAATTCAAAAACAAGTGGACATGTACATCCAACAAGACATTTAATAAGCTCTTACATGTCCCTTGCACAAGTCAAACTTAGCATTTAACTCTCAAATTCAAATTTGAATCTCCCCCTCTTTGGCACATTACCAAAATGTGCTCATTCCTCATCCTATCACAAACTGACAAGTGGCTTCATCTCTTTGGCCAAATCATTATCTCACATTGCTCTCTCATAAGTATTCTTTCAACTTGAGAATCTTTAAATAGAGGCTTCATCCTTCAACAAATCCTTCACAAATCCACAAATCCTATGCAAAGTCACTCTCCTCATTTGAGAACTGATTTTGCCCACCATCACTCCATCTTCAAGGCATTTCATCATTTAGCTTATCTATCAAGGATTGGGAAAGGATCACTTTTCACAACAAAGTGACACCCATCCACTATGGAATAGCTTTGTGTAGATTTGCAAGTGCTCACAATTGCAATGAAACTTTAACTATTGTAACTAAAATTATTAAATATTACATATTAATAAAAATAAAAATTATTGATGATTACTTGTTTAAAAATAAAATTAATGGATAGACTGTACCTAATTAGATTCATTCAACATGACCTACAATTTTATTTTATATTTTCATTAATCAATTTTCAACTAGTAGTTTTTTATGTGGAGATGCACAGATCGATTTGTCCTCTTCATGGAAAAGGTTCATAGCGTCCCACCCCTAGCCAATGAGATATGAACTAACCTTATGTTACTTCCTTCCTATGGACTAATTAACACGCTCTTTGTTTTTCAAGTCAATCAAACATTTCTAAATACTATGGATCTTTTGTATTTCTCTTCCCTTTCCACACAAGAATTTCCTTCTTCTTGCCCACTAGATCGTCTCTTGTGGTACACCCCTATCGACTGATTGTAGCATGCCTGGACATACGACTGCTAGTTACTTTGTTATGCCTTGAGAAAGAATTCTCAAGAATTACATAACCTAATCCTCAATAGTAGATTTCTATGTTCTTGGTTGCAGCCTCGATAATAAATTGAGAACTTTAGTCAAAAGTAAAGAAGCTCCAATGGTAACTGTGAATTTCAAGTAAAAAACCCTAAAATAGTCAGTACAATGCAAAGCACAAGAACCCACTATATTTCTATCGACAGAATCATACTCCATGTGCGAAAGGTGTAACTTATGTTAGCATCCTTTCTGAAAGTTACAAAGGCACTTTGTTTAATGCAGAACCACTAAGCTTGTTTGCTTTACTATTATTTTCCTTTTCTTTTAGATTAACACAAAACTATTCATATTCAAAAAGAAAAGATATATTGTATAGAAATACTTTAAATAGCGACCAAGTTACAGTAACCTTGTCGGTCTTTCGTATGAAGAGAGGGCCCTACATAAGCTAGCAGACCAACTTTAAGCCGCACCAAAAGGTGACCTTATCAAATCATATCCCAGTAAAGGGAAGGTCTAACTTAATCATTGTGGTTCAATCTCTTCAATCATTGTTCATTTAGTGAGTTTGGTGTGATGGCCCTACACCCTTTATGGCTAACTCAATGTGTCGGGTATTCATAGAAGTATTTTCAAAAAGTATACCGAGTTTCCAACCCAGCTTAAACCTAAAACTGTTTTTGATAGAAGTATGACTTGTAGTATTCCTTAATGTGTCACTTATCACAACCAGGACACGACTGTTTTGAAATATCTGTGGATTACATTCATTTAAATCCTCCTCCTTTTTCTCTTTTAGCTGTCATTTAAGGTGGTTGTGCGTTCCAGCAAGAATGCTTTCCTAAAGAGAATAGGCACTTTCACTTTAACAATCTACATATGTCCGCTCTTTCTGTAAAGTGTTGTGAAAGAAAGTGGACCCAGATTAATAACTACCTTTTTGCAAAGTTAAAATGAATATTTTTCCATTTCTAGGCATAGATAGATAGATCATGTGTTCAACAATATACTGTAAGAGGAATACAGAGGAAAATTATTGCTGTTAATGCCCGGGCCCTCGAGGAGTAGCAGGCACTGGGGTTTCTAGATAGTTGCTTTCATTGTACTCACAAATCTTGAATGTCTTTGGAGTTATATTTATGTTTATTCTTGGCAATTTGAATGTTTCACACACTTATAGATGACTTCACTTCTCCGATTAAGGGAAACGCCATACAACCCTGTAGCCTAATTCGGCAGTCGACTGTTAAAAATTATACTGGTAGAGTGGAAAGTTTATATTTTGTTTTCTACTTTTTTCATTTTACATTTACTTGGGTTTTATCTTAGAATATGTTCTCACTATATAATTCAATCCAGCTTTGAGTATAATTTGATAGAATTCAAAATGTCTTTACAGCCTCCATTCAATTATATAGTATCTCGGTTAATTTGCTTTTACATCTTGGATTTCATCGTAAGTGGGATTTTGTCCGCTGGTCAAATTTAGAAGTGTTTATTGTTAATTTGTAGGTAAGGAGTAAAGAAGTTTCATACTTTCAATCATGTAGGAAACTCTTTTATTGTGTTCATTAATATTATATTGATCTAAAATTATTTATCGTAAAAGTACACAGTTTAGAATGTTCACAATTATAGAGGATGAAATTGTGTTCTTGAGATGCAATTGCAATAGAAGGACAAAATCATGCATGATTCCATGTTATAAAGAGAAAATTAAAGAATTTTTTATCTACATTTTTTTTTATGATATTTCAATGTTAGATTAGTATTTAGATGCTAATATTTATAGTACATCAATCAAATTCAAGGATAACAAGTTATACAAAGATAGCTAAGCATAATTTATGTCTCTTATTTCATAATATTAATTTGAACATTATAATATCAATTCTAATAATGATTACTTAGAATAGATAATTTTGTGTCATCAAAAATTGTCATCCTTGATAATTTCATACTAGGTTTAGCTCCCCCTATGTGCCTAGACCTAATTAGGCTTCCAAATTGATCTCTTTGTGGTTGTTTTCAAAAAATTAGAATAAAATTGGAAAAATATTATTTAATATTTATTTAGCAACATAGAAATCCTAAAAATAGGTCTAGACTAGGGTGTCATTGCCCTTGTCTAGCCTATTTTGGCCCAATTTAAAATATGTTATTAATGACATTTTAACATTTATAGATTCAATTTCATTTGTCAACCTTTTGATAATTAATTTCATGGGAAAATGAATAATTGCATATAAATACAAGTGTTTTCAACATTTGAAATCCTAAGAAATCTAAATCCAATACTAAGCAATTTTGAATATTAATTGAACATCCTAAAAATTAGTCAAGAGAAAAATTAGCAAAGTTTACAACAGTTTTATAAGTTGAAATTCATATTTTTAATGCATCAAGTTCATATGTGAGTTTATGCATGTTTTATATTCATTTTTTTTGTGAGTACTAATGCTTACAAGACTTTCAATCAAGCAACCAAGCCTCCTTGGATTAGAGGAGTACAATGACTTTAGTCCATCAAGGAAAGCATATGTGAGTAGTAAGTTGAAACACTTGTCAATTTATCAATTCTTTTATCCATTTTTCTCTATCTAACTGAGGATAAGCATTGTTTACATCATCTTAGCCATTGTGGAGCTGGAAACACCAAAATGAGGTATGACTTAGGCAAGTTGTTATACAACACAACCCTTTTTTCCCCTCTCTTTTGTGTAGGTGAAAGAGCTAAAGTGGATTTTGGAGAAGATTAAAGACCTAATTTCAAGATCAAACATTCGAGCTCCATACTTCAATGAATTAGGGAAAGTGGAACTAATCATCGCCAAATGAGGTTTAGAAGTGTTATCCTCAAATTCAACACGCTGAATTCATGGGATAACCCCTATGAAACTTATCCATTTTGTAGCCCACATCCTTTAAACATGCAAATCAAGGAAAATTTTAGCTACCTTCATGCATTGTATAATCCCTCTAAAGTTATTTTTGAGCGATCAAGCTTTTTTCCTTTTGAAAAATTGCAAAAATCTAAATTTGAAGTGTTAGTTTTTTTTCAGCGCATGCAAGGTCGCTAAATTTTAGCAACATTACATGTTTTCACTGAATTGCAATTTGAAGTGCAGTTGTGAGGAATTTCCAACAACTACACTCCTACAATCACACAAGTGTCACTAATGTCATTTTTAGTGTGTTTTATTCTTGATTTAATTTATTTTATCTCTCATTTTAGCTATTCTTCTTCTAGCTTCTCTATTAATTCTCATCTCTTGCATCCTCGTTACCCATTGGTGACTGTACTATGACCGTGCTTGGATTTTTCACAGATTCAATCTAGGTTTTTCTTTTCCATTCACCTAAGTTTTGCAAGTATGTATTTACATTATTTTTCTCGAGTTTTCTTTTATTTTGGTTTTTATTATCATTTATGCATAGGTTTGCTACAACTCTAGCTATTGTTTACATTTGTATTTAGTGTTGTTCTAGGTTTTGTTTTTATTTGTTTGTGTTTCTATAGGTGTTCACATGTTCTTTCTTTAGGGTTTGATTTTCGTTTACTATTTTCTTGATTTTTCAAACCAGTGTTATTTAGAGTATAAACTCTAAATGTTATTTATTTCTCTATTTACAAAACCCTTAGTCATTTTAATGTCAATTGTCATAGTTTTTCATGGGGGATAAACCATGATCATCGTCCACCCAAATGCAATCACACTTCGTCATGTAATGTGGAGGTTTCATCCCTTGTGACATCAAAACATAACTTATATTAGGGTGTAGGTTAGTTTTTAAACCTCAATCAACAACGTTTACTCATTTTCCATTCTTTGATGTTGTTCACGTATTAAAACCTAAACAACACATATCACCAACCATTTATTTCTAAGTATACCATTATATTGCACTCAAACATAGTGTAGGGTTTTTTTCCCATGCTAAATCTCACTATGCACTTCCAAAAGTGTAGGTCAGGAAAGAATTCTCAATTTGTGTATCACCCTTGCATCCTAAATTTCACTAACACATGTAATCGCACATACTTTTTCCACCATTGCATGTAATACATGAAAATTTATCTAACACTAGGAAAAACCTAAAAAACATTTGGTAGCTTCATCATCAATGTCTGGTCCTTCACCAAACAAGAAAAACATGAAGTATAAGTACCAAGGGGTGTCCCTAGCAACCTCTATGACTTCAAATGTTGATGAAATTAAGGACACAAACATTGGTCATGTTCACATGTCCAAATTTCTAGAAAGAGTGAATAAGCATCGAGTTGATGCAGGCATGAGATGTATTGTTGAGAACAATATTCATTTGGTGGCCACATTCTTTGTGTTGAAATATAATCCAGAATTTGTACTTGTAGTAACAACCCATTTCTACAAGGAAACTATAAGTGTCAAAGATACAGACAAAAATGTTCTCATAAGATTAGATGAGGAGTTCTTTGATAAAATATTTAGATATCCAAGTATTGATAGATATTCTGAACTAACTATGGTGAAATCATAGGCCCATTATGAAAATAACCATGATAAGTGCAAAAGGATAATCAACACTCAGTGGCTCAAAACCGCCAAGCCAAATATCTCAAGGTCACCTAAGAAAATTCACCGTAGTGAATTTATTCAGGAGGTAAATGACTTGATAACTCTTCTCAGTAGACTTAAGGGATTTCCCATTTCCACCAATTTTCAAGAATGGATGTATCCTTACAGTCATGTTATAAGGAAAAGATAATAACAGATCTTTTGTGGAAAGTAGATGTAAACAAAGACTTTGGCACCCAAATGATTTCTAACACTTCTAGGGTTTTTCACCTAAAAGGAGAAAGATGGGCCAAAATGTAATGTAAACATTCAAAGATTAATATAATATGGATGGAATATGTCTAAATAAGCTGATCTAAATGAAAAAAAATTGATAATAGACATTGATTATTAATGCAAAACTAATGAAATGTAGATTGTTTGAAAACACATTATGAAATGCAAAAAGACCTAGAAATACAAATAAAGGAAAAAAAAAGGCAAGGATGTAAATGGTATGCACCTAGAAATGTGCTAAAGATTGGAAATATCTCTAAAATTCTAAAAATGACAATTTTTAGGCCTGGTGGGACTCATTTGCCATTTTGGGACTCATTTTGCACTACTGGAGGACAAGTCCCATTTTGTTGAAAAGTGTCCCAGGAGAAAAATATCATAATGAAACTTTGGAAGCCTTTGAAGATGGATGAAATGAGTACTTTCCCACTGATTTCATGTAGATTTGATTGATATTTTTCCCTAGATCTAAGTTTTTGTGATTTTTGACAACTTTTCATGACAACTTTGACAACATTTGCAACTTTATCATTTTTGGCATTTTTCTTCAATCTACAAACCTACAATCACACATTAAAGAGAGGAAAACTTGTTGATTGTTAGAGGACAATGGTTTTCCTTCGTCAAACCCCTTTTAGGTAATTAAACAAAAATGAAGAAATGATGTAATGAAGCATTATCATGAGATAATGAAATTAGTACCTAGCCATGATGATTGATCTTGTTTTTCCGCATCAATAGTTGAATAATCTTCCCTTAAATGTCTTAGGAAGCTATCTTGATGAATTGGAATGATAAAACTCTAGCTTTCTTGATTTGAGAACATGATGAATGATGAATGAGTTCAAGTTATCATGAATTAGGGTTTAGAAGATTCTATTTATAGGCAATCCACCTAAAAGTCCCATTAACTTCATCCCCAAGGCCAACATTAAAGAAAAATAAACTTAAAACCCAATATTTCCCTCTCAAACCTTAAAAATGGACCAAATGGGACTTATTTTCCATCCTGGGTGAATTAGTCCCACCTTAATGGAACTCATTTTCCCAAAGTGGTGAATGGGTCCCATAGGAGCTATTTTTCTAGCTAGGATGTCGGGGAATGAGGAATTTCAGTTCTTATGTTGATTTCATTGGGTATTTCATCAAATTATGCCTCAAGATGAACAATATGGGGTCATAGGGGCCTATTAATGATGTTATAAATGATAATCAGGGCTAGGGACACAAAGTTCAAAGTGAAAGTGTGATTAAATACACTTTACATCATTAAAATGTGGTCCACATAGCCTAGAAAGGTACAACATTCAATGTGAATGCGTAAGAAACATTACAACACTAGATTAAATTCAAATTTAATTTTCAAGCCTTCTAGATTAATGCGATAATACATTTTATAATGTTTAATTAAGGGAAAGATAGGTTCATTGAGTCTAGAGAGGCATGCAAGTATTTTACAATACTTTACAACACCTTTACAAGACACCGTTAAATGCATTTTATTCAGTTCGTAAGGGTCCAAGACCTAATGTGGACATGTAAAACACCCCACAACACCAAATAAAGGCCCCATTAAGTCTAATTTATCATCAACTAATCCATAATCAAGCAAGCAAAAAGGGATACTTTTTTCATGTTCACAGTTACCCCCCACTTTAGTGAGAGGATGAACTTGCTTCAAACTCACACTAAATTAGAAATTCAAGAGGGGGTCCAATCATACCATTGTGGATGGTCTAGTATAACAAAGATCAAGGAAGAGATCAAGCCCCTATAATCCAAGATCCTAAGTCAAACCAACATTAGCATGAAAGGACACACACAAGATGAATGATTTGTAGCAATCTTGACAAGATACATGATCATACAATGGAAAGAACTCGAAGGAAAAGAAATGAAAATGAGGTGGATCAAGCTTCAATCATTTTTCCAACATGATGTGGATCATATCTAGGCTCGTTTGTTTGGAAATAAAATGCATACTCACTCTGGGGTGATGAAACTCATATGTCCGTTAGGTGAGAAATCCCAAGTATACTCACTCTGGGGCCACAAAACTTTTGGTTGACTATGGGGTGAGAAATACATAACATACTCACTCTGGGGCCACATAACTTCTGGTTGTCCATAGGGTGAGAAATCCACAAGGTGGCTATGGGGAATTTCATGCCTCAGAATGGGCTTCCCACTCAACCATATCAATTTATACCTCCTAATAACTTTAATAAAGTTCCACAAATAAAAAAAATATCATTTTGTGCTTGATGAGACAAGAAAATATTTGTATGTTTAGAACTTCTCAGCAAATGCAATGGCACCACAGGCATGTAAGTTTTGTTATGCAAGGTGGCCATATAAATGCAAAATGCAGCATGCAAAAGAATTTCCAAAGGGATTTTTCTTATTTCATGCAAGGTCTCATCTTGGGGGACATTGTGCTTAACATCTCCAAGAGAGGATGTGTGAAAGGAGTATCACACTCTTGGAGGGAATAAAACCCAATGAATCCATGAAGAAAAGGATGCATTGCAAGAAGAAATAAATCACACAATGTAATGTGAATGTCAGTGTATGCCCCCACTTTAAAATGGTTGAGACACCTGTACTGTGAGAAATTACTTTAAATTAGAAGAGGAAGAACACCTGTACTATGAGAAATTTCTTTAAAGTAGAAGAGGGAGACATGTGAGCTTATGTGGAAAGCCCTATGCCGATTCATATGTGTTTGATAAGATACATCATGAAAAAGGAAGTATGTCACATGAGATCCAACTTAAGGCACGCCATCCACATCACAATCTTGCTCTGATATGTTCATGAAAGGTTAATGACAAGTCAAAAGAGGAAATGTAAAGTGACATACAAGGACAAGGCTACATAACCCCTTTCCCCCATTGAGTGCAAGAAAAGGGTGAGCCGAAATGATTAATGAAATGCATACTAGAGTGAAAATAAGTATCAATTAGAGGAATTAGGTGCCCCCACATAAGGGAGAAGACCAAAATCATTAAGATGTATTTTACTACTCAAAGCCCTACATTTGTTAGTAAAATGACCATGAACTCTATGATAGGCACAAAATGAATTCTTGTAATAAATTTTTTAATGAATTCTTGGAGGGAGGGTGATCAAGTGATCTTGTAGAAGTCTTGACAAGATACCCTCTTGATTAATGGAAGAAGCTAGTCTTGTAGTAGGTGACAAAGATACCCCTTGCTTACATGTACAAGATGTCATACGTATGTAAGACTATTTAGATTGCGAGATTTTGGGCTCTCCTATATAGGAGAGTGTAAAATCTAAGGAATCCAATTTATTGTTTTAAAATATGACATTGACATTAAGTGAAGAGTTTGTTGTTTATTTCATTGCTTGCAAAGGAGAGTGATCAAGACCACTAGTGTCGATTAGTTTAGGATGTTTTGCAGTTAAAGTTGAATTAGAATAATGTTGTGTGATAGTGTTGATGTTGAGTGAAGAATTGAAAATCTCCATCAAAGGAAAATAACAAAGACCATAAGTTGTTTGTTGTGTGATAGGTTCGATGGGGTTGTAAATACCTTGTTTGTGAGCACCACATCCTTTCCCACTATATCTAAGTTGTTTTAGAAGTTCATAACCTTTTCCATAAATATTTTTCATTGTGTTTGGATTGGGTTGTTTGTCATTGTTGTGTTCATCAAATGTTGTTGTGTAATTGGTTATGTTTCGGTCTAAAATGGTTGAGGTGGATACTTTCAAAGGATCGTCCATGAGTGGTGATGTGAAGTATAAGGAACCCCAATCATTATCTAATAGCTTTCTGACTTGTTCAATATTTTGGTGTTTTTCTTTAAGATGGATAGCTTCCACTTGTATGGTTGGTTTCAATGTGTCTAAATGATTGGATTTGTTTTTCCCAATGTTCAAAAAATTATTTGGATTAGGTTCAACTTCAAATATGTGCACTCTATTGTTGTGAATGTATTTCATTTTATGGTGAAGAGTTGAATGTAGTCCATTTGATGATGAATCCATGGTCTACCTAGAAGAAGAACATATCAAAGTTCATGAGGCATAACACAAAGTTTTGTATCCAATGTGGCCACTCCAACTATAATAGGCAAAGTAATCACACCAAGCAGTTGTTTTGCTACATTGTTGATTCCCTTAATAGATAAATAATCAGGTTGAATTTTTGATCTATCCACATCAAGCCCCTCTAAGAGGTTTACACAACACAAATTAAGAGCGGAGCCATTGTCAACAAGGGTTCACTTTATCCCTGTTGTATTGTATTGAGATATTTTTTGGAAAGCTTCATTTTGGTTTTGCACGTCCAAAGGGGGGAGTTCACTTTGGATGAAAACAATGTCATCATTCAATCCTTGAATTATGGCTGGTATGTCATTTGGTTACATAGTAGAAGGGACAGGAACTTGTTGTAAGGTTTTTTGAAGCATAGTGTGATAGGTAGGCGAAGTATGAAGAAGGTCCCAAAGAGATATCTTTGTGGGAGTGCTCTTAACTTCAACATGATCATATTCCCTTAATCAAGGGGCACTAGGTAGTATAGAATTAGGAAAGGTAAAGAGGTTAGGGTGGGTTGTTGTGGTTGCAAATTATTTCTAGTGTTCTATGTATGAGCAATGGTATGATGACTCAGTTGCTACGACACATTATTCTAAAGTTGGTAAAGGACAAGTTTGGGTTGGTTTTGAGTTTTTTTTTTTGTGTGAAGGGGGATAAAGGATGGGTTGAGGTTGAATAATTTTAACATCCCTTGGTGGATGAGAATCTAACATGGGCTCTTCATCTTCTTCTAAGGGAATAATATCATCATTGTCAATGCTTTCCTTTTGTTGCACCATGATATCCTCCCTAGAAGAAGAGTTTTTAGGAGAATTGCAAGGCACACATTCTTGACATTCAAGGATTGGTTCTTCTAAAATAACTTCATCACAAGTAGTGGAATGATCAATGCTTGAATTGTCTTGCTTAATAAGGGTGTCACTTGGTGAAGGGGGACAATTAAGATTATCATGACCATCATTGATTGTGTTTTATAATGAAAAAGTATCTTCTTCACAACTAGGATAGATACTAGGAGAAAGACAATTGTTATTTTCATGATTACTTTTTGTTATGTTATGTTCATTATGAATATCTTGTCCACTAAGAGAGGTAAAAGGAGAGAAACAACTAGGATTCTAAAAAATCTCATGAATTGATTCTTCTACCAAAATATCTTCTTCACTAAGAAGAGAGATATTAGGAAAATAATAAGTATGAGTGTTAGGAATGTCCAAAGTTCTAGTCTCTTTCACAAAAACACTCTCATAGGGAGGGGATAGGAAATGTTTCTTAGCATGTTTAAATCTTCAAGACACTAACATTGTGTGAAAAAAATGAAAATCACATGTGACCATTTCATGCAATGTTTCAACAATGTAAACAATGTATATCCAAAGATGCAAAATAAAATTATCCAATATATGCAAAAATTTAAGAATATGGGTATGTGTAGGATCATCATGGAAAAAGCAGGCCCTTAAGTGGCAAAACATTCAGAAAAATAAAAGTTAGGCAACTTGATGTAAAAATTTGAATAATTTATCTATATTATTTCAATAATATGTGAGAATAGAATCTATAGGAAATTGAATGTAGTTTCTAAACTACTAGATTTATTTTTAAAAAAATCTATTTGGTGAAAATTTGAAATTTCAATGTAGTACTACTTAAATTTTAGGGAAAAAATAAGTAGGTGACTGTCTGACCAACCTAACCACCATAAAATGATAAAAAAATTTAATAAGATTCTAGATATAAGTAGAGGAGTCATGTCCCAATGTGATGCATATTTTTTTGTATTTTTTTTCAAAGTAAATAATTAATTATGAAAAAAAATTACAACTTTTAAAAAATATAAAAACTTGTATGTCTGACCACCTTAATTTGGTCAAAAATTCATGAATTTTTTTTTTTAATCCTATAGTATGTGAAGCATAGAATGTGTTGCATGTTTTAGATTCAAAAAAGGTGTTACTGTTTTAAATCTATAGATGTTTTTCAATCAACCTACCAATCAGGACTTTAGTCGTAATTCAAATAGAAAATGAATAATAATTATTTATTAAATTCAAAGTAAATCATAATTTATATTGGTCAAAAGATGAGAATCTCCTTTAAAAACCTTTTTTGTTTCATCAATTTTGGATAAAAAAAGTCATCAACCACATACCCATCATATAGCCACTTTTTGGTCCATGATGATCCTGCATGTACCCATGTAAACAATGTGTATACAAGAATGAAAAGCACTTTTATCAAAATTATTCAAAGTTTTATGAATAGAATCATTGTGTAAGAAAAAGTGAATCACTTTTAGCCATGTTATGCAAAATTTTAGAAATGTAAGCATTTTCTAGATCTGATGATGATTCTAATTGAAGTGATTTGAAGAATGAGTAGTCTAAAATGATGTTTTTAGCCTAAATGAATAAAAAAAAAGTTCCTAAACTTTCCAGACTTATAATACATGATACTAGTAGGCTTAGGGAGCACAAAAATGAGGTTTCTGATGTTGTAGCAGACAATGAAAAATCTAGACTAAGACTAATTCGCCCAGAATGGTGAATGAGTCCAAGTAAGGGTTTTTTGCAAAAAATTTAGAAATTTTCAATTGATTTTGATGATTTCCATGTAGGATGGTCTAAAGAATAAATGAAAATATAATTTCTAGGTGTTTTTCATGATTTTGAGAGACAAAAATGCAAACTAAATTCACTTTTACTAATGCGAAAAATTGAAACCCTAGAATGCTAATTAACCAATGCAACATGCAATGTAAAGTTAATGCAAGCAAATCTAGGAAATGAAGGACTCTAAATAAGAAAAGAAAGTTTTCAAATCTTAGGTTCACCAAAATGTAAACAAAGAATTTTGGCACCCAAATGCTTTTTAACACCTCTAGGGTTTTTCACCTAAAAGGAGAAAGATGGGCCAAAATGCAATATGTCTAAATAAGCTGATCTAAATGCAAAAAACTAATAAAAGACATTGATTATTAATTCAAAACTAATGAAATGTAGATTATTGGAAAACACATGATGAAATTTAAAACGGCCTAGGAATGCAAATAAAGCCAAACAAAAAGGCAAGGATGTAAATGGTATGCACCTGGAAATGTTCTAAAGACTGCAAATATCTCTAAAATTCTGAACATGCTGATTTTTAGGCCTAGTGAGACTCATTCACCACTATTGGAGGATGAGTCCCTTTTTGTTGAAAAGTGTCCCAGTAGTAGAATCTCAGACTGAAACTTTGCAAGCCTCTGAAGATGGATGAAATAAGCACTTTCCCACTAATTTCATGTAGATTGGATGGATATTTTTCCCTAGATTCGAGTTTTTGTGATTCTTGACAACTTTGACAAAATTTGCAACTTTATCATTTTTGGCATTTTTCTTCAATCTGCAAACTTGCAGTCACACATTAAAGAGGGGAAAACTTGTTGATTGTTAGAGGATAGGGGTTTTCCTTGTTCAAACCCTTTGTTGGTAATTAAACCAAAATGAATAAATGATGTAATGAAGCATGATCATGAAATAATGAAATTAGTACCTTGCCATGATGATTGATCTTTTTTTTTTGTGCAACAATGGTTGAAGAATCTACTCTTGAATGTCTTAGGTAGCTATCTTAATGACTTGGAATGATAAAACCTTGGCTTGCTTGACCTAAGAACATAGTGAATGATGGATGAGTTCAAGCTATCTTGAATTGGGGTTTGGAAGCTTGTATTTATAGGCAATACACCTAAAATTCCCATTAATTTGATCCCTAAGGCCAACATTGAAGAAAATTAAACTTAAAACCCAAATTTTCCCCCCCAAACCTCAAAAATGGCCCAAATGGGACTCATTCACCATCTTTGGAAAATTAGTCCCACTTGGATGGGACTCATTTGCCCAAAGTGGCGAATGGGTCCCACAAGGCCTATTTTTCTAGTTGGGATGTCGGGGAATGAAGAATTTAAATTCTTATGTTGATTTCATCAGGTATTTGATCAAATTATGCCTCGAGATGCACAATATGGGGTCATAGGGTCCTAGTAATGATGATGTACATGAAAATTGGGGCTAGAGACACAAATTTCAATGGGAAAGTGTGATTAAATACACTTTACATCATTAAAATGAGGTCCACATAGCCCAGAAAGAGACAACATCCAATGTGAATGTGTAAGACACATTACAACACTAGATTAAAGTCAAATTCAATTTGTAATCCATCTAGATTAATCTAATAATACATTTTATAATGTTGAATTAAGGGAAAGATAGGTTCATTAAGTCTAGAGAGGCGTGAAAGTCTTTTACAACAATTTACAACACCTTTACAAGACATTATTAAATGCATTTTATTTAGTTTGAAAGGGTCCAAAACCTAATGTGGATGTATTTAAAACACCTCACAACACCAAATCAATGCTCCATTAAGTCCAATTTATCATCAATTGATCCCAAATCAAGCAAGCAAAAAGGGATACTTTTCTTGTGTCCACATTAGATAAGTGATACCATTTGTGATCAACTTTCTAAGCTTAGTACCTCATTGAAGTTCTACATGACTTCATACCTAGTCTATGTTGTTTCTTCTATGCAAAAATTTCTAGGGTTCTCGTGAGAGGGTAACAAAAGGAAAATTCCTATATATCAATATTACTCTCAGCTGAATGGGAAGCAAAGAATTAAGAATTTTAGGAGATTCAATTATGCTTTTTTCTTTTCATATGTGTGCATGTTTGGTAGAGAGATTGAGAAGAAAAGGGAAATGAGGCATTTGAGATAGTCAAGAAGTTTGGTTGTATGTACCTACAATTTCCCACTTTTAATATATTTGAGTTGGTTGTTTTGACAGATACCAATATATGCTCCCTAGGTATCCTAGTGATAAGATTATGCTCATGGAGCTATGAAAAAAAATCATGGCATGCTTCAAAGTGCTTTACCCATATACCCTTATACTTATAGACCCTTAAATTCAAGCTTCACCTAATTATCATAGCATGCTTCAAAGTGCTTTACAACAAGTTATGCTCCCTCCTATTGCACAACCAAATGATGTAGCAGCCCTAATTTAAGGTATAAATCTAGTTAACATTAACATTACCTTTCATCAGGACATGGGTTACCTCCATTAGAAGTGTAAAAGAAAAATGAGGAATTAATGATAGTAGTTGTCATTAATAGGTTCAACATAAGATGTAATCTCATTGATAATGGTTCAACACTTAATGTTTGTAGTGTAATCCTTTTAGACAAGCTTGTAGTGGATAAGTGTCAAATTCAACCTAATTCTTTCTCTATCCATGGATTTGATAATGTGGGAAAATAACCATTTGGTGTGATAACATTACCTATTAAAGAAGGAAAGGTTACATTGAAAACTACTATTCATGTCATGCCTCAAGAATTGTCATATAAATTGTTAGAAGAATGAAGAGGAATGATCATTTGTATAGTTTTTTGTTGTCAGTGATGTCACCATGTTGTTTTTGCAAGTCTAGGTCAATGCTTGATCATGTATTTTGGTCCGATATCTGAACTGATATTCAAGTTGCACTCTCTAGTATTGTAGTCTGCAATCCTCCATAGTTGGTAGTTGATGGTTACGGTTTTGGGAAACTATTTAATGTTACTAAAGGGATGTATGTTCAAAATTTCTTATGCTTCAGTACTTGTACGACATATTGGCATTATTCTGTTGATTTATTTTTACAATGAAGTCTATTTCTCATCGACTTCTTGGATTAGTCGTAATATGGTGAATTAATTTTGTTATGTGGATATATGTGCAACCAATATTAGGTCTATGCTAATAATATGTAGCATATTAAGTGCTTGAATTTCCATTTGGGAAGATTTTATGAATGCTTGAAGCTGACATGTTGGTATTTTTGGTAAGCAAAGAAATGCATCTAATTAGGCTGACCTAATTGATGCTTACAGATAGATCAAGTATATGTGTGTGTGTGTGTGTGCTGAACAGTCTTTGAAGTGTGTGTTTGTGTGTAATCGATGAACTAGTTGTGAATGTGAAGTTGAAGAAGAGAAAAAATGATGAAGTGTGTTAAGTCTATCTATTGAGCATCACTAGAATTGCATCAACACTTGTTAGGTACACTATTTTCAGTTCATTCTAGCTGTGAAGCCCAATTTTGTTTTGTGAATCCTTTTTATAGGCAGTGAGCCTCCCTTGTAAGTAGTGAGATTTTGTATATGTAAAGTGAGTCCTCTTTAGGGCAATGAGCCCTTGGCACCTTGGTAGTGAGCCTTATATATTCAATTTTGGAACTACTTTATATTGGTAGTTAATCCTCACCATTTTTTTTTCCCTCCTTGGGTTTTCCACATAAAATTTGGTGTTCAATGTGTTAATTTAGTTTATGTTTTCTCAATCTCATGCTCATGCTTAATAACAGAATAGTGTGATTGTGGAATTGACAAGTGTTGAAATTATAAGTTTTGAATTTTGTGACAACTAATTCATCCCCCCTCTCAGTTGTCATGCACCTGTTAAGAATTGGTATCAGAGATTTGGTTCATTGGTATAAAGCTTAATTGCTTGAGGTAGATCTTGAAGGTTGATCAAATGGATGATAAAGAAGAACTTCAGACTGCACTTGAGGATATTGACAAAGTTGAAAATGAAAACAAAGATCTAAAAGAGAATCTTGATGAAGCAAATGAATGTGTCCAGAAGTTGAAAGAACAATTAAAGAAATTCACGAAAAGACACAAAGAAGTGATTAAGCAACTGGAATAAGAGATAATTGTACTGAAAGTGCTTGTAGAAGAAAATAAGAGAATTGAAGAATGTCTAAATACAATGATACAAAATAATTTTGATGAATTCTCTAAACTTGAACAAGACATAGTAAACTTGAGAGTAAAGCTGGAAAAGGAAAAACTCTATGAATCATGAGACCTTGCATTCAATAATAGTTAATAAAGTCCCTTCAATCATCATCAAATTAGATATGATGAAGGCATATGATAAGGTTAATTGGAGCTTTTTGAGAAAAGTAATGCTAAAATTTAGATTTTCTATGAGATGGTATAGACAGATAATTGCATACCTCTTAGGGAAAAAAATTTCAATAATTCTTAATGGTTCCCCCATAGGTTTTTTCAGTGCTTATCAAGGTGTAAGGAAAGGGGATCCTCTCTCCCCTTCCTTTTTATGATTATGGAAGAGGCATTGAGCAGATTTATTATCAATAAACATACTCTTGGTTTATAGAAAGGGATTTAGATTGAAAGCACATATTTAGTAGTTACTCACTCTCTTTTTGTAGATGATACAAATTTATTTGGGGAAGCAACATTGGATGAATAAAATTAAATCAACAAAGTTTTAAATAAATATTCCTCAGCATCAAGTCAATGGATAAATGCCTCAAAATCCAAAATCCACATCTTCAATACACGTGAGGCCAATGAGAAGGAGATACTCAATATTTTGGGTTTTCAAAAGGAAAATTTATTGTCTTCATATTTAGGGATACCTTTCTTTGCAGGCCCAAATAAAGAAACATACTGGGCTGAAGTAATTGAAAGGATTAAATCAAGGATATCAATATGGAAGGTTAGGTGGTTGTCTCTAGCTGGTAGAATTTTATTAGTTAAAGCAGTGTTCTCTTCAATTCCTAACTACTTGTAGTTTTAAAGGCTCCAAATTTTGCTATTGTAGAAATTGAGAGAGTGACTAGAAGTTTCATTTGGAAAGGTAACATGGATGATCAAAAGAAGGTGCCTCTAATATCCATTGAAGTTATAATCGCTCGAGAAAAATCTCAAGGAGCTTGGGGGTTTGATATAAGGTAGTTTGATTAAACCGTCTTCAATTGGAATGCTTTAAATGTAACTTTTTAAGGCTTAAATCATTATATTTTCTAAAAATATGTGATTTTAGCAAACATCAAAATCTCCCAGAAATTGTAAACTAGCTTTGTGGGATCACCCAGGGGCGGGTATTTTGAACCTATCAAAGAAAAATAAAGCTTTTGGTGCAAAGATAGCTTGAAAAATGTATGTTAACCCACATGCCAAATGGTGTCAAATAATGCAAGGAAAATATTTAGACAACATGGATCCCACAAGAATTTTCACAGTTGCTAATCCTCCAAAAGAGTTAGCCATTTGGAACTTTTTGATTTCTTGTAGGAAATTAGTAGATTCATATATTTTGTGAGAGATAAATAATGGCCAGATTCTTAATTTTTGGATGGACTCTTGGAATGGTAATCTGCCATTGCAGAATATTCTAGATCATCTTCCAGTAATGGAAACTCTAAAGGTTGTTTTGGGAGAATGTTTGCTGAATTATGTTCATTCGGTTGATCCTAACTCTACTAAGGTAACCTAGAAGAAAATATCAGATCCTTCTTTATCTCCTAATTATTGTTGTGTTCTACATAATATTTTGGAAGCTAGAATGGTATATCTTTCTTTGAAGCCGAACAAATTGATATGGACTCCTTCAAGGAATGGAAATTACATGATAAGACAAGGTTGTAAGACTTTAAATCAAAACTCAGGGCATCTTCTTACCCAAAGGTCTTACTTAGTTTGTTGGGATAGAAAATTCGTTCCCAAGGCAAGAATCTTTGCATGGATAGCATTGAGGAAGTGTATCCTAACTAGTGATCAACTAGCCAAGTTAAAAATAGTAGATCCTTTAATGTGTCCTTTGTGTAATGAGGATTTTGAGGACATTGATCATCTATTTATACAATGCATTTTGCACAACAAATTCGGGAGTTTATTCTTAATAATATTAATTATTACACTCCCTTTCCAAATTCCTTGTGGGACTTGGTCCAAAGATGGCCAGTTCTCTACAAATCTTAATTTTTTGCTCATAGTATATGGAGAGTTGTTCTAGCTCTAGTAATATGGAATCTTTGGTGGGAAAGAAACTTGAAGTTTTTAAGGAAATTATCCTCTTCAAATTGTGTTGTGAATGTTAAAATTGAGAATTCATTTTCTAAGGTGGTAAATGTGAGTGTCCAAGAAACCAAAGACATAAGTTCTTCCTTTACTAATTGGGATAACAATATTTTGCAGAATTGGAAGTATGTAGAACTACCTTTCTGAGGCAGCCTATTGCAATCAAATTCTAAGTGCAATACAAAGAACATAAAATGGAAGGTCCCCCAGGATGGTTTTATAAAGTTGAACTTTGATGATGCCTTGAAAGGAAATCCAAGGGAGTTAGGGGCAAGTATTTGCATGTGAGATTCATAGGGTAAGGTTTTAGCAATATGTTCAAAATATCTTCAATGAGGGTCTAGCAATCTAGTTGAATCTAAAGCTTAGCTAATAGGGATGGAAATGGCTTTAGAGATGGGGGTATGTGTAGGATCATCATGGAAAAAATAGGCCCTTAATTGGTGAAAAATTCAAAAAAATTAGAGTAAGGAAACTTGACATAAAAACTTGAATAAGTTATCAATATTATTCCAAAAATATGTAATAATAGAATTTATAGCAAATTGAGTGTAGTTTCTAAACTACTAGGTTTTTTTAAAAAAAATCTATTTGGTGAAAATGTGAAATTTCAACGCAATAGTACTTAAATTTTAGGGAAAAAAAGAAGTAGGTGTCTGTCTAACCACCCTAACCACAAGAAAATGATAATATTTTTTTATAAGATTTTAGACATAAGTAAAGGACTCATGTCTTGATGTGATGAATATTTTTTTGTAATTTTTTTCCAAGTAAATAATTAATTATGATTTTTTTATTACAAATTTTAAAAAATATTAAAAAATCGTATGTCTAACCACCTTAACATGGTCAAAACTTGATGAAATTCAATTCTTTTTTATAAATCTTATAGTATGTGAAGCATAGAATGTGACGCATGTTTCAGATTCAAAAAATGTGATATCGTTTGAAAGCTATAGATATTTTTCAATCAACCTATCAATTAAGGCTTTACTTGTAATTCAAATATAAAATGAATAATAATTATTTATTAAATTCAAAATAAAGTATAAATTATATTGGTGGAAAGCTGAGAATTTCCTTTAAAACCATTTTTGTTTCATCAATTTGGGGTTAAAAAAATGTCGTCAGCCACATACCATACACAATCCCATCATGTCACCACTTTTTGGCCCATCATGATCCTACACATACCCATGGGTATTGAGAACCTTCATATTGAAGGAGATTCCCTATTGATAGTCAATGCTTGTAAAGAAAATAAAATACAAAATTAGAGCCTTCAATACATTCTTCAAAGAGTATGGGATCTTCTTGATAAGATTGAAAACTATACGATTACACATACTTATAGGGAAGGAAACAATCTAGCAGACTATTTAGTTAATTTGGTAGCTAAAAGCAAGAAATATATATTTTAGTTGCTCTCTCTTCACTTGTAGATTTTTCCCATCTAGTAGAACTCATTGATCATGACATCCTTCATCTCAAGAAAGGGGCAATATCTTAACTTTAATGAAATGATATTTATATTGTCAAATTTGGACAAGCAATAAAATATTTGTTTAATAGGAAAGGGAAATTTAAATAATTTGATTTGATGTTAAAATTGGCATTTCCATGTAATAATTATGACTTGGGTTTACATTTTTCATTCCTTTGAAATATAATCATTATACCTCTCACTTGGAGGAATTTGTGATGCCCTCATTGGTACCTCCAAGGTATCATCATATGCTCTAGTGGGAAATGTGAAATATTTATGAATTAGTGATGGGACAGGTTATATATTACATTGTAAAATATTGCCTCCTATATTTTTCCACCTCTCCAACAAATGATGGAGCTTCCCATGATGGAAGCCTCCAAGGTACTTGCAAATGTGTGGAAGTACTTCACATTTATTTCTTCTAGAAGATTGAAGTGATTTTGCATGATCCATCATATTACAAAGGATCTATTTCAATATATCATCCATACTTTTTTGAGTTTTCATTATGTCTTATGAAAAATGTACATCATTATTATTGATTTCTTTGGGCTTTAAAAGTGCATTTTAATCTTCATTTTCATTCATTCAGTTTCAAGTCTTTTCTGGAAGTGTCATTTGCTAGAGTGCTTCATATTGGGATTCTATTATGCTACATAGAGGTGACATGGCTCTCCACCCATGGAACTTCAAAATAAAATGCCCTATTTAGCCTTGGAAATGACCGTTTGAGAATAGTCTTTCTCAAAATGATCCCAACCTACTATTCAAAGTAGATTGCTTGAGGGATGAGGACTCAGTAAGGTCGGTGCTTGGCGTGGAGGTCACTAGTCCAAGAGCTCACCAATTTATATTTCCATCCCAGGTTTTATCTATGTTTTTATCCAACATCATGGATTTGCTTCAATCATTGAAGGAATTAGAGATAATTGTAGAGAAATTTGTGAATCCCTAGTTTCTTGATAAAAATGCTTTACTAACTATGGTGCAAGGTTATAATTTTGTTCAATGAGGGATATATTGGAGGTCCATTTCCTCGTGAATATATTAAATTGTGATTAGGGTTTGAAGAAATTTTTGAACCCATCAAACTAGCTCTCCAATTTAGGAATGATTATTTCCTTTTAAGAGCCTTAAAGAAACACTACAAAAGGATTTGTGTATCCATTGATATTCACATCAAAGAAATTTTGTATGCTATGTCTCATCTTCATGATCATGTGTTGCATCTGCCATTTAGCTCTCTTGTTGGAACAAAGGAAAAAATCTATTATGAACCAGGTGTACAAGCTTTAGGAGAAAATCATGGGAAGCCACTAGCGAAGAGCTCCAAAGCTCTAAATCATGGTTTGGGTTTAATTGCAAGGGCTCATATAGACAACACAGGCCAAACAGAAAAGGAGACGACTCCATTTACTGGGTATGACTTCTTTGCTCAAGATCTTCCTCCTCTTGGTCATGTTGAAGTGCACAGTGGTCAAGCTGAAGCACAAGATGAAAATTCAATTTGTGCATAGCGTATGGAGGAATAATGTTCGATCACATTTTTTCCAATTGATATCATCTCACATTTTTTCTAGTTGATAAAAGTTGAATCTTGCTAAAAATGAATTTGGGCATAGTTATTTCAATTTTGTAGAGGCTTGATGTACGTATACATGAAAATTATGCAAGTCATTATTGAATCAATTGTGTAACGGGTATTTCAGTTTGGTAAAGTCTAGGTTGGTGGTACTTTAGCTAGTTAGTTTTTTGAAAAATCTATTATGGGTCCCCACTTTGGAATGAATTTGTAACATTTCATGGGAAAATTTTGTAATCTTTTGGAATGATTTGGGTTATATATTTCGTCACGTTTTGGGCTATAACTAGAGGTTTTCTTCTTGGTTCTTTCCTGTCGATATTTCCTCTGAACTAGGATTATGTATAAATTATTGTGTGATAAAAAATAATATGCGTAAATGAATTGAAATAAAATACTATTTAAGCACACCAATAAGACATTGTATCAAAATAGAGCGAAAGAAGTAAGTAAATGCAAACTCAATATTCTGCTTCAATTGTCGTCCTATTGTCCTCTATCTTCATTTTTTTCATTGATTCCAGCTTTTGTTCTCAGATTTGTAGGCTAGGCTCAACAAAATGTCTTCCTAAAGAACGAGATTTAAATTTGATGCATGATGCAAGATTTAATCTATGAAATGAAATAATACTAGGATGCTTGAAGTAAACATGATGCTATAATAAATGAATATTAAATGAATTAAATGCATGAACTCTAATTAATTGCCTATTATCAATCCTTGGATTCACACAGGCATTTATAGAGTTTTCGAATGATTCTGATTGGCTGTCTTGATTGACGGTTGTGATAATTCCTAGCAGATCGAATGGCTGAAGAAAGATGAAACTGAAGAGAAAATAGAAGAAAATTTGAAAACAAGATTTTTCTATTTTTATGAAAGAGGAAAGGTAAGAAGATAAGAAATCATCTTTCTTTAAAAGAATAAAAGAAAAATTTAAAGGCTGATAAATAATGAATTAAAAATTCAATTATTTATTTGTGGATGAAATTCAGCTTTTTCTTAATTAAATGAAATATTTAATTAATCTTTTAAAAGCAGAAGAAAGTTTGTGATAAGAAGAAAACTTTAATCGGGATTTTTGAAAAAAGAAAAAGATCTCATATTTAAATAAAATATTTAATTATGATATGAGAAGAAAATAGAAGATAATAAAATATCTAGTTGTGATTTAGAAAGAAAGCACAAGATCATTTAAGTAAATAAAGTTTATTTAATTAAATCACATTTATGAAATTAATTAAATGAAACATTTAATTAATCAGAAAAAAATTTAAAATAGAAGAAAAAGAGATATTTAAATTTAATTAAATCAAAAGATTTAATTTAAATTTAAACGATGATAATTAATTTAAATAAATAAAATGTATTTATTTAAATAATTAAGTGGACATATGAAGATAATTAAATAAAATAAATTTATTTAATTATGAAAGAAGAATAAGATGAATGAACAATATAATTAAATTAATTAAATTTAATCATATGTAGAGGATTTTTAGAAAAATTAATTAAATAATAAATATTTAATTAATTGCCAGGATTATAGACATAAGGTCATTTTTATGTGTATACATTTTGCCCCTCTTTGAAGTGATGTGTGAAATGCATTGCTTCAAAGAAAATAAAAAAATTTGCCCCTAATATGTTTTTGATTTTTTGACGTTGATGATGCCCCCTCGAGAGGTAAATTATGGAAGATGATGTCAATAATGATAGGGAAACAATAATTTAGCTCCCAATAGATGATGTTTATGATGGCTCAGTGAAAAATAATATGGAAAGAATGAGAAGTGCCATAAACTCCCACCCTAAAAGACCCTTATAATGTAAAAAGGGGTAAAATGAAGTGTCATTTTCACCCTGCTGCTACAATAAAAAGTGACCTTTGATAGTGACCTAGCGAGATGGAGATCCTGTTGCACCGACATAGATTTGAGCGAGCGTGCCGATACTAGAGACCAGCTGCGTATGGACCACCGGTGAGTGATTCCAACCGTTTGTTTATTGCAAATTTTGCATTTTGAATTGAATTTTCAAATGCTTTAAATCGGATTTCAATTTTTTCCGCACGTTTTAGCTCATTTAGGAAAAGTATTAGTGTATTCGACAAATTATTTAGCGCATATAGGAATTTCCGTAGCGCATATAAGCATAGGTAAAAATTGATCCTTTAGCGAATCTGATAGATAGAGTAGCGCATTTAGGATAGAATTGGCTAGGTTAATCCTGTAGCGCTTCTAGGGCACAGAGTTACGCATATAGGATTTAGGGTTTGAAATTGTTAGAGTTGCGCATATGAGAGATAAAGTGGTGCATCCATAGGATAGAATAGCGCATCCCAAGTTTTAGTGCATATAGGAAAAATTTTAGCGCTTTTAAGAAAAACTTTAGCGCATTTGGGTTTTAGCGCATATGGGCAACAGAATTGCACATTTAGGAAATTTTCCATAGAACACTTGTGTAATGAAAAATGATGATTTAAATTGCTTCCTTAGTCAATAGATAGATAAATTGTAGTGCCATCATGCTGAGATAATAGAAAATATGATAGAGAACTGATAACATTGCTTTCAAAATAGAAAAAAAAGAGTAGATAGCTGATAACTTTGTGATGGATCAACAAAGAGTAAATGGATTGATTGATTTTGTTGTTGATAACTTTTCTTCTCACAATCGAAAAACAAAGAGTAGATGTTTGATAAATTTGCTTTTTGTGATAGAAACCAAATAGTAAAATGAGGATACAAATTTGTATTCATGATTGAAGTACAAATAGGAAATGATTTGTTTATTGATAAATTTTCTTTCTGGAAAAGAAAAACAAATAGTAAATGATGATAGAGTAGATTGAGTTGATATGCACATAGATTGATGTAGCACTTGATATGGGTCATTGATATGTTATGGTGGCTAGATAGATCATGTGATATGAGTCTGATTGATGTGTCCTTGTGATGATTGAACAAAATAGGAGGCTTTTAAAAGCCTTCAGATTAGAGAGTGGTTCCCATGCTGTTGGGAGCGGATAGGAGAGCTTACTCCTGCAAAGTTACAGTTGATTACCGATTGTGGACTGGGACCCTTGTTGACCATGCCGCGAGGTATTTGGGCCAACAGGGGACTATTGACAGCTTTGGCAGAGAGATGGCACTCAGAGCATAACACCTTTCACTTACCGATGGGTGAGATGAGTGTGACGCCCGAGGATGTATACAGAGGATCCACTAGCTTGGCGAGTGGGGTGACACTGCTACAGATCTAGGCGTGGGAGCACATTGTAGTCACGAGACCACTTTGCACGAGAGATAGGCCAGCAGGGAGGCCCTATGTGTATGCATATTCTGGTGCAGTTGTCCAGCAGAAGTTGTGCAAGGTAGAGTATTGGCGATGGATTTTGGATGACATTGATGTAGTGATATGGAGACCCTACACAGACTGTGAGGCATGGTGACTGATCACTTGGAGATGCCATTTGTCTGTAGGCCGTGATATCTGATAGGGAAGACCCCCTTTATCATTGAGATATTTTTGGCATTACGAGTGCTAAGACAATTTGGATTCACACAGGGGATGCCCCAAGGCGTTGCTCATTATGGGCGACACAAGGGGGATCCCAGATGGGGACCATGCATTGGATATCAGGTAGCATATACAGAGTATTCCACCTTACAGCTCGAGGTATGGACTGATAGGCTAGAGGTGCAGGATGAAAGGATGACAGATGATTATGCACAGTATTTTCATACGCATCCATTTCCACAATTTACAGTGCCAGATGAGCCATGGGTGATTGGGGTAGCGCCACAGCCAGGGGCAGGGATATAGGGGGATGTGGCCGGTGGAGAGTAGGCTATGGGCGGAGAAGAGGAGGAGGGAGAGGAGGAGGGAGAGGAGAGTGAGGGGAGCAGAGATGGAGGGGAGGAGGACAACTCGGATGATGGGGATGATGGGGATGAGGAGAGGCAGCAGAGGTTGGACAGTCTGGGCAGAGCACAAATTCTTCGGTGAGCCAAATCTAGTGGTAGACCTTAGATAGTGATTCGGGTGTCATCCTCTTTTCAGCAAGCATAGATAGATGCATTGCAGGGTTAGGTCCAGACCTTTTAGGGATAGCAGGCATAGCTACAGAGCTAGCTAGCTCAAGCTTAGAGTATGATAGTGCAGTTACAGGCACAACTTGCATAGGCCCAAACATAGATATAGGCATAGGCACAGGTACAGGTACAGGTATAGATGCAGATGCCTGCCCCTGATTCCCAGGTGGCACAGTTGGTAGTAGAGAGGGATGCTCTTAGAAAATGGGCACTGGAGGCCGAGGGTGTGGCTCAGAGGCTCATGGGTACCGTAGAGAGTACCTCATTACGAAAGGCCATCGCAGAGGGATTTGAGGCAGCCAGAGAGGCCGAGTACTACAGAGTTCGATATGAGGAGCTATTCCCTCCCGAGCGGCGAGAGCCTTATCCCCGATCACATAGCAGGACTAGGACCTGATCATGGACATCGACACATGGCAGAGAGGTTACAGGGCCTTGACGAGATCCTGATGCAGGGACTAGTGGTAGGCCACCTCCTTCTGGACCAACTCCTTCAGGGGTATCTACTAGCTAGTGTTTGGGGCTGATATATTTTTGCACATATGCAGGGCATGTATTGATTTTTTTGATCATATCTCATGTATTATGTTCTGAACTTTTTAGCTTCATTGGACATTGGACATTTTTATTATTTTGATGAGCGATGATATGCAGCGGCGATGTTTTTGATGATGATATGTTTGTGCATTTGTGATGTGATATAGATGTTGCCTGTATGATATGAGATGGATTTTGATATGTTTTTATTATTGTTTTGCGGACTAATCTTAGGATGCAGGATGATTTAATGATATGATATGGATGGATGATGTAGAATGTAGATGCAATGATTGTGATAATGTATATGTGAGATGTTGATTTTTGACTTTTTGT
The DNA here is from genome assembly GCA_007258455.2 of Sequoia sempervirens. Lineage (NCBI taxonomy): Eukaryota > Viridiplantae > Streptophyta > Pinopsida > Cupressales > Cupressaceae > Sequoia > Sequoia sempervirens. The sequence continues at coordinate 151,956,127 of VDFB02256132.1, read as the reverse complement.
TTTAATGTATGAAATGCATCATGAAATTGTGATATGAAAATGATAGATAATGAATGTGATACCGATAATGATAATGATGAAAAGATAAATGATATATGTGGTAATGGTAATGTGATGATAATGAAATGATAATAATGTGGAATGGGAATGAAATGATATGAGAGGATGATGATAAATACTAGTAACTGATAAATGATAATGATAAACTGATTAAATGATAAATGAAAATGGTAATGATAATGATAATGGTAAATGATAGTGATGGAATGATAATGAATAATAAATGATATGGTAATGATAAAATGAATGAATGACATGGGAAAATGATGATGATAATGATAACAAGAATGGGAAATGGATGATAAATGAATGAATAATAAATGAAAAAGATGATGATAATGATAAAAATGAATGATAAAAGGAATAGATGATAAATGAGAATGAAGATGAAATGAATGATAAAATGAATGAATGAAAATGATAAATGATAATGAAGGATAAATAATAATGATAAAAATGAATGAAATGAGAAATGATAAATGATAAAAATGAATGAAATGAGAAATGATAAATGATAATGATGGATAAATGATTAATGATAAAAATGAATGAAATGAGAAATGATAAATGATAATGATAAAAATGAATGAAATGATAAATGATAAATGATAAAAATGAATTGATGAAAATGAATCAAATATCCAAATTTTCTCCACAAAAAGCTCAAAAAATACATGACAACCATTAATGCTTTCATTTAGCCTTTCAAAACACTGATGTGAATCCAATATGCAGATATATACAATGATTTAACAAATATGCAACTAAATGAAACTAACCAGTTTGTTGAGCCTGTTATAAGCCTTCTTGAATCATCATAGAACATTTTAAAATGTTGGAAGTATGTACAAGCATCAGAGGGGAAATTAGCACCAATGATGACCAGAGTACAACTTTCTTGAATTTTGATATAGCAAGCGAGAACAAGCATCGAGGTATAATTGAACCGAGATGACCTGAGAATTTCTTGCATAAATAGACAAAGATTAACCACCTTTCTGATGCAAATGTGGTACTGTCATCGATGATATTACTTTGGTCATCATGTCCTGTGACATAATTGCATTACATTGACCGTTAACCTCAAGACAACAGACAAAGAAAAATTATTCTCATTCCTTGCCACTCGAGTTCAGTACATCATCGAGTGCGCTCCAGAGATATGTTATCGAAAATCAAAAAACTTTTGGTCAAACATTTAATACTGCTATTTCATACATTATTCAGATTTTTGGATCATCCAATAGACAATGATATGGTATCTGTTGAAAAGTGTTTCATGATAAGGCTCGGTGATCGGATAAAGTTGTCGCATGAGTTTGTTGTTTGTTCATATGATTAGATCCTATGACAAGGTTCAACTGTCTTAGTATGCTCTGAAAGTTAAGTGCCCCTAGTTGAGTTTTTGCCCCGTTTATTGATGCAACTAGCAAAAAGGAATATGTACAACGATCAAGCCATGGTAAGAAGTTTTATCACTCTAGGAAAATGACGGCACGATGATGCAATTTATGACCCTAAGGTGTGAAAAAGAGGCGGAAAAAGGAAAGTTTGAAAAGACAAAGTGCAAAACAAGAACTAATAGATGGAGAGGTACGGATAGCGTCTATTTGCCAGATTTTCACTATCTGTATTTATTAGATTTTTCTGATTTCTTTTTGATTTTTTTTGTATTTTTCTGTCAGTAGACTGCCTGTTTGCTAGGTTTTCATCCTATGACATTTTTTTTTTAATTTTTAATTTTCTGTTAGTAGACTGCCTGTTTGCCAGGTTTTCACCCTATGACATTTTTTTGATTTTTTTGTATTTTTCGCTATTTTTCAATTTTTTCAAGACCTTTTCTGCTTTTTTTGGATTTCTTCAGGACTTTTCTGCTGTTTTTATATTTCTTTAGGACTTTTTCTCTTGTTTTGTATTTCTTCAAGACTTTTTCTGCTGTTTTTGTATTTCTTCAGGACTTTTTCTGCTTTTTTTTGTATTTCTTCAGGACTTTTTCTACTGTTTTTGTATTTCTTTAGGACTTTTTCTACTATTTTTTTGTATTTCTTCAGGACTTTTTCTGTTGTTTTTGGATTTCTTCAGGACTTTTTCTGACTTAAACATAATATTTCTTAAGATGCATGTTGTTGATGGGTTCATCAAACAGGTCTCCTTCTAGCATTGATAACTTGTATGCTCCTGAACCACAGACTGCAATAACCACATAAGGGCCTAGCCAATTTGGTTCAAACTTTCATTTCTTTTCTCTATCTTGTTGATTACGTGGGTTCTCTTTCAGAACTAGATCACCCACCTGAAAGGTATGTGGCTTTACTTTGTGATTATAACTGTGATACATCATCTGTTGGTATGCTTTCAAATGGTCAGTTGCTCTCTATCTCTTTTCATCTAAAATTTATAACTCTTGTAGTCAAGAAACTCTATATTCATCATCTGTTATGAGACCTTTCAGTGATACTCTTAATGAAGGGATATCAACTTCTAAAAGCAATATGGCTTCTGTTGCATAGACAAGGGAAAAATTTGTTGCTCCTATCGGCATTCAGACACTAGTTCTGTAAGCCCACAAGGTGGGATTGAGTTGAACATGCCAATCCTTCCCTGAGTCATTGACAGTCTTCTTCAAAATCTTTAGTATAGTCTTGTTTGAGGCCTTTGCTTGGCCATTCCCTTGTGGATAGTAAGGCGTTGAATATCTGTGTTGAATATGGAATCTTTCACAAAGTTCATCAACATCCTGATTCTTGAAAGGTCGACCATTATCTGTAATAATGGAATTAGGAATACCATACTGACAATAAGGTAGTTGAGTATGAAGGATGAAATTTATTTTTTGATGACTTTAGAGAGAGGTACTGCCTCAATCCACTTAGTGAAATATTTTGTCACCGTGATGATGAACTTGTGTCCATTTGAGGATGAAGGATGAATTTTCCCTACTAGATCTAACCCCCATTGAGAAAATGGCCAGGTTGGTGTGAATGAGTGAAGTTCTTGTGCAGGAGCATGAATAATATTCCCATGAATCTGACATTTTGAGTAGGTTTTAACAAAAGTGAATGATTCCCTCTCCATTGTAGGCTAGTAGTAATCCATTCTAATCAATTTCTTGGATAAAGTTAGTCCACTCGAATGAGTACCACAAATTCCCCCATGAACTTCTTGTAAAGCTTTATCGGATTCATCACATTCAAGACATTGAAGTAAAGTACCATCAATACCATGATGATAAAGGGTATCAGCGAAAAGGGTATAGCGGGAGGATTGTCAGATAAAGTTTCATTTTTGGTTACGAGATAAGTTAGGCGGTAAAATGTCATCTTTTAGGTAGGCATAAATCTTACCATACTAGGGTGAATCAGATCCCACCAAGTGGCAGATAATTTGGCTTTTAGGTGTGTCATAAGCAGGTGTAAATAATTGTTCCACCAGGAATTCATAGCGAGTCTATTTTTCTGGGAGTTGTACCAATGATGCGATCGTAGCCATAGCATTAGCCGCTTTGTTATTAATCCTTGGAATTTGTGTGAACTGAATTTCCACGAAGTACTTTTTGAAGTCATAAATCATCTTCTTGTATGGCAACAACTTGTCATCTTTAATCTGATAATCATCATTGATTTGATTAATAACTAGTTGTGAGTCACCATAAACTTGTAGCTCAATAATCCTCCATTCCAATGCTGTCTTTAGTCCAGTGATGAGTGCTTCATATTCGGCTATGTTATTGGTGCATGGAAACATTAGCCTATATGACCAAGGAATCGTATGTCCTTAAGGGGTGACAAAGAGAATGCCTTCCCCTGATCCATATTGAGTAAAAGAACCATCGAAGTATAAGGACCATAGCTGCTTAGTGTCTGCCATGAAAACATCAGCATCTGGAAATTCAATGTGTAAGGGGTACTCTATTTGTAGAGGAGCGTCTACTAGTTGATCAGCAATAACTTGTCCCTTAATTGCTTTGCGATCAATGTAGTGGATGTCAAACTCACTCAAAATCATGACCCATTTTGCTAACCTTCCTGTTAGTGATGCTTTACTTAGTAGATACTTGAGTGGATCAATTTTTGAAATAAGATTGATTGTATGAGTTAGCATGTAATGTCTAAATTTCTGTGAGGCAAAAACTACTACTAAACAAGCCTTCTCAATGAAAGTGTAGTTAATTTCATGACTTTTCAGTGTTCTGCTAATGTAATAGATTGCATGTTCTTTTCCTTCATGGTCTTCTTGTGCTAATAATGCCCCCAAGGATGTCTCGGTTGTAGCAATATATAGGATCAATGGTTTGTCTGGATTTGGTGGTACGAGAACTGGTGGGTTCACCAGGTACTACTTGATTTGTTGAAATGCCTTTTCACATTTGTCATCCCAACTAAAAGGAACATTCTTATGCAAGAGATGTGTGAATGGTAAACTTTTGTCGGCCAATTGTGCAATGAATCTTCTGATGGATTGAAGTCGCCCTTGTAATGATTTCAATTAACTGATGTTCTTTGGAGGAGGCATCTTCATGATTTCCTGAACTTTAGTAGGATCTACTTCAATTCCCTTTTCTGAAACAATATATCCTAAAAGTTTTCCAGACGTGACCCCGAAAACACATTTCTTAGGATTTAGGTGAACCTTGAATTTTTCCAATCTGGTAAATATTTTAGATAGTATCTCCAAGTTTCCTTCTCTGGTGCATGATTTTGCAAATATGTCATCTACATAATCTTCCATGAACATGTGCATCATGCCATGAAAGATCATAGTCATAGCTCATTGATAAGTAGCCCTAGCATTTTTCAAGCCGAAAGGCATGACATTCCAACAATACGTTCCCCACAGACAAGTGAAAGCTATTTTCTCTTGTTCTTTTTCTCTTGTTCTTCTGGTGCAATCTTGATTTGGTTGTAACCAGAGAAACTATCCATTAATGAATACATGGCATGGCCAGCTGTCAAATCAACTATAGTGTCGATGCTTGGAAGCAAAATGTCATCCTTTGGGCAAGCTTTGTTAAGATCTCTAAAATCAGTGCATACTCTTACACGTTTATATGGCTTTGCTACTGGTACAATATTGGAGATCCATTCTGCATAGGCAATTGATCTTATAAAGCCTGCATCCAGGAGCTTCTTGAGTTCTTCTTTAACCAGTAGTGCCACATGAGGATTCATCTTTCTGAGTTTTTGTTTTACTGGTTTAGCTCCTGGTTTGATAGACAAATGATGCATTATGAGATTAGGGTCAAGACCTGGCATGTCTGCATATGACCAAACAAAATTAACTTGATTTTCTTTGAGAAAGTTCATAAACTCTGGGATTTCTTTATCTGTCATCGATTCAGCTACCTGTAGAATCCTTGGATTATCTGTAGTTGCAATATTGATTTCCTTTGTAGGCTCTATCAAGATGGGTGATCGCTCATGATAGTGCTCCGGGAGAGTGTCAAGAGTCCCATCAGCTAGTTCCTTAAAAAGGTTTTCACCATCTGATATTCTCTTTATTTTATTTTTTGTTTGATCTAGCACTACCAAATTCTAGTTTTCACCACTAGATCATTTTTCTTTATTTTCATTTTTGCAGCTAGGAGACTTGACACTCTCCTGATTAAAGACTTCATACTGAAAATCGCTAGTGGAACAATTATTTATATAATTTCTGGAAAGGAAGTTTATGATAGCTTCATCATTTGGAAAAATAGGTATATCAATAGGTTCGGTTAGATCCCAGTAAATGAGATCAAGATGGATTAAAGGTAACAAGTCATTTGGTCATGTGAAATCGGAGATGGTTAGGGTCAAGACAAAGTTATCGGTAGGATCCGATGTATGAGGTAGGTTAATGATGGTACTATTCTCCTGATAGTCTTGTTCGTTAAAATCTGACTCAGTATCACTAGACTCATAGTTGTTTTGTGGTTCAGATTCTTGTGGTTGGGACCCTGAACCTTCTCCTTTGATTAAAGTGGGTGTATACTTGTGTATGACATCTACCTCTTTGTCTCTCCAAAATTCATCATCGTGGATGGTATCCCATTCATATTCAGCAGAATCTGTATCAGAGTTATTTTCTATGAAATTCAGGATTGATGCCAAACATGTCTCTTTCTTATCGGAACCTTCTTGCAGTGTAAAAACATTACCTTGTGATTGTTTGGATGGGGTAGCATCATAGCCTAGTCCAGTTTTATCATATGCAGCAAGCCCTGGGAGATGGATAGGCTCAACTACGCCTTCTTTTTTTTTCAAGAGGACCATTGTCATATCCCATCTTTTGCATGATGGAATACCCTTTTCCATATTGATCTGTTGGTAAGGTGATATTTAGAACTGTTTCTTCCTCATCCTTATAGAGCCAATCCAGAATTGATGTATCCTCAGGATCTCCCATGGGGAATTTTTCATTGATAAATTGTCCATTGAACTTGGTAGTTGGCTCTGTTTGTATTTGTGCTGATGTTGATGCTACTGATATCTATTGTTGTGTAATAGAAGGTTGTCCATGTGATCGAGGAGATATAGGTAGATTAGCAAGGCAAAGAGAATATTCCCCAACTCCGCTTTCCTTGAACTACAGTTTCTTGTCAAAGCTTTTGGCTAATTGACTGATTTGTGTATTAGTCTTAGGAGAAGTATTAGAAAGTGCTTCTCAATTATTTGGAACCAAAGTATCCGGATGAGCTTTGACATTGGCACAAGTTTGGGTGTTTGAATTATCAACTGGTATAGTGATTTCTAGTCCATCATATGTAAATTTAAGACATTGATGGTAAGTGGATGAAATAGCTTGCATTTCATGGATCCAAGGATGACCCAACAAGATGTTGTATGCAAGATCCCGGTCTAAAACTTGAAAAAAGGTATTTTTGATGACAGGTCCCACTTTGATTGGTAGCATGATTAGACCTTTAGACGTTCTCTCCTCATCATCATAGACCTTTATAGTAATTTTCCTTCTAGGATCAATGGAGTCTTCTGCAAATCCTAATGCTTGAACCACCTTCAAGGTACATATATTTAAACCAGCCCCTCCATCTATTAGGACACGTTTAAAATGGAACTTATGGATCATGACCTCTACGTATAATGAAGAATTATGGGGACGAGTCATGGAAACATCATCTTTTTCAGAGAATGAAAGACATGTGGGTGAGGACAAATGTCCTACCATGGCTTGAAATCGGTTCACATCCAAATCCATGGATACAGTTGTTTCAAAAAGGGCTTTGTCTTAAATTTCCTTATGTGCAGGAGAAATATTTAGGAGTTCTAAAATGGAAATTTGGGCTGGAGTTTTTCGAAGTTGGTTAACTAAGTCATATTGATGTTGAGGGAAGGTCTCAGTGGATTTCGAAGAGGTACCCTTCAAGACAACTTTAGCTTGTACTCTCGTTGTGACATTCACTTGTCCATTGTCTACTTTCTCCTTGATTTTTATAATGTTGACTTGCTCATCGTCCGTATAGAGGTGACGGATTACATTGTCATCAAGTTGGTTCACATTTTTGTCAGAAAACTCTCCCTTTTGATAATTTGGTAGAGGGTTGCAAAATGCTTGGTGATCTTCGTTGGATTTTTTTTGTCCTTCTACTATGATAATTCCTTTGTCAATTAGGTCTTGAATAGCATGCTTCAAAGCTTGAAAATTGTTTGTACGATGACCTCTGCACCTATGGTAGTCACAAAAATAAGCTTCATTCCATGATGGAGGTTTTACACTAGGTTCATAATTGCGTTGCGGTGGTAACATAAGGACATTCTTTTCCATAATCTCTTTGAAAGCAGATTCCAAGGATTGTCCTAGTGGAGTGAAAGTTCTTCTATTAGAGAAGAATGAAAAGCGTTGTGGGTTTGTGTTTGAGGTATTCCCTAAAGTGTTGTTGTTGTTGTTGTTCCCACGATAGTTTTGGTTATTGACAGTCCCCTGATTGTTGTTTGTTGGAGGAAGATTGTTTCCTTGATTCGTGACTGAATTGGCATTGTTGTAATTATTGTTATGAGTAGTATTGGGAGCACTCAGAACAAACAGCTTAGACGTGACATGATTTGCGTCTACAACACCATTATTTACAATTTTTTTGTTGCGAGTCCAAAATTTAGACTTGTCTTGATTGTTGTAATGGTTAGATGAGCTAGGATTGTCCCTGTCAAGTTTTATTGTCCCTCTTTTGACCAAAGCACTTTCAATGGTGATGGCATCCTTAATCAATTTCTCAAAGGAGGGTGGACAATGTAGATTTAAGCGATAGCTCATTTCTGAGTTGATGCTATTGATGAAAGTAACCATTTTTTCCTTTTCAGGGACATGCCGTGGGTACCTAGCGAACATTCTTCTCCATCTTTGAAGAAAGGTAGTGAAAGGTTCAACAGGTTTTTGCACAACTTTGCAAAGATCAATCATGGTGATTTGGTGTTGAATGTTGTAGGTGTATTATGTTATGAACAAATTGATCAATTCCTCAAATGTTTGAATAGGAGGTGTAATCTTATATAACCATTCCATAGAGTTAATTCTAAGGCTCTGAGGGAATAATCACAATAAATAAGTATCCTCGTGGGAAAATTCCAATGTCATGTTTTGAAAGTCTCTAACGTGGTCAATTGGATCTGATTTCCCATTATAATGATCAAATTTGGGAATTTCATAATGTTTAGGAAATGGAATCATGTTGAGACTTCTATCAAAAGGATAAGGACATATGTCATCAAGAGTGTATTTATTTGCTGTGGTCCCTCCTTGTAACTCTTTGATCTATCCTTGGAGTGCCTTAAACTGTTGTGTAAGAGTAGTAAAATCAGATGGGGATGTTTCTTCTTCTTTGCTCTTTAATTTCTCAGTATCAAAATCCTTAGGTAGTTTAGCTCCTTGATCAGCTAAGAAGAGAAAATACTTTTCTTTGTCACGTTGTAGAATCTTTTCAAGGGCTTTAAGAAACTTGGGGTCTTGTTCAGCTTCTCTAATATGAAGTTCTTGCTCATCATCACTATCTATAGGATTTTTGTTCATGTCTTTGTTCTTATGAAATGGATTTTCCTCTCTATCAGCCATATTGTCATCACTAAAAAGAGGACTATCACGTTCACCTTCTTCTTGAATGTTGTGGGTGGGAGTTTCTTGTTGAGATGTTTCTCCTAGTTTGTTGTGTTGAGATCTTGTAAAAACAGACATATGTAAGAAATCCTAGGATATGATTGAAGGTTACTGAAGGATTTGACTAGGATGCATTGAGTATTCAATTGAAGGTTGTGGTATATTCTCAAACTCAAGGGGTTGATTATGATTGTGACGTTGAGATAACGCTAATCTTTGATAATAAGCTTGAGTAGCCAAAGGTTCTATAGTGTAATCGTCGGTGAATCCTCTAATGTAGTATTGGTACCTATGGAGGAATGTGCGATAATGGAGTAAGATGTCTCGACTCTTATACAAGAATTCTCTGCGGTCTAAAGTCCTTTTGTAACTTAAGTTTGTTTTGGGCTTGTTGATCCTATTGAAGACTGATTTCTTGGAGAACTTGGTTGATTTCCACTTTCTCAACATGGGAGAGAAATGTCAAAAATTCTGGTTTGTGTAAAAAAATTTTGACAGAAACCTAAAAGCGCTATTCTATTTCCTAAATGCGCTGCAGAAAGAGGTATATGCGCTAGAGAAAGAATCAAATGAGCTGCAGAATACGTTGAATGCATAGAAACAGAGCACAGATGTGCTAAAAAAGTTCCTAAATGCATTGAAAAATGTCTCAAATGCACTGAACCAGCCAGTGGATGCGCCAGAACAGAGTCTAAATGCACTGCAATTTTTCCTAGATGCGCTAAAATAGTTTTCTAAAGACAGTTTTTGACCAGTTTCAACTGAAGTTTTTCATGTTCGTTTTGGATGATCCTTTATCTGAATTAATGTTTTTGAAAGCACAGCAAACATTCTGATTTAAGTTGATCATAACCAAGCACAGAATAAGACAAGCACAACCTAGGTTAGGCCAGGACAATATCTGCTAGATTCCACGTGGGTTTCCCCAACTGCATATCAGTAGCATGTGAATTCAGAAGCTTGGCTGAATGGTCTCTCCCTTACAGTGCACTCTCTTCTTAGGCCAACCAAGCTTCCAACCCCCATGAAACTCCCATGGCGAGTTGATCACCTCTACTACAGACTGTGAAAGTGTGGAAGGCTTCACACCGACCGGTGCTAGACTAGCAGATAGAAGGTTTTTGGCTTTCTAAACAATGGTATTTAGTTCGGGACCCCCGTTCGAGTGGCCATACATGGGGCAAGAGATTAATTACCATTAAGGTGGCACTCCAGCCTGAAGAGGTTAAGCTCAAAAAGGTTTAAGGGAGTACAACTCCATCCGTATGACACATCCGCATAAGCAACCTTAGGTTTTCCCTTAAGATTTACATTTATATACCGGTTGGGGGTAGCTTGGCTTTAGCTCCATTTCTGGTTTGAGTCGCGTTGGGGTGTTGAAATCCCCAAGAAGGCCCAATTTCTAGAGTCAATAACCATTTCTCTTGCACCCAGGATCGCACAAGTGTGCAAGGGGAGAGGATACTTCGATTATCGAGTCAAGGTTACACAGGGAAAAGTGGGTCTAGTTTTCTGATCACCTAGTTTGCACAGAGTGAGAGCATAATCACCTACCACTTTCAAACACAGTCAAGAAGAGTAGATAGATTCATTTTAGGTGCACCAAAATCAAAAATGATTTAATCTAAGTGAAGATTTTGCTTCACAATAGACATGGGGTTCATTTTAACTACATGATAAAGATGTGGTGGCTACCCTAGATTGATTCATTTTAAATCTAGCAAAAAAGAGAGAGAAATTCTGTCTGCAGAAGGCGTTAGACTCAGAATCCCTGTTACAACTCAGATGTTAAACTCTGTCACCCAGATGTGCAAAAATTGAACCCAAATGCGCAACTCTGTTACCCAGATGCACAAAAATAGAAGCTATATGCACAACTCTATTGGCCAAATGCACGAAAACATAACCAATATGCGCAACTCTGTTACCCAGATGTGCAAAAACAGAACCTATATGCGCTAATCTAAATGCAATTTTTTTTTTAAATTTTTCTGAAACATATTTGAATGTGCTAAATGATGGCCTAAATGCGGTAATTAAAATTCTATATGCTCTTTAGAAATGCCCAGATGTGTTGCTTTGTTTCCTAAATGCACTGCAGAATTTCCCAGATGCGTCGAAACAGTCCTCAGATGCGCCAAAGTACCTACAAAAAGAAAAAAAATTGGATCTTCCAGATGCACTTTCGAATGTCAGAAAACCTTCAAGTAAACCTACAAGAAAAACCTGCAAGAAAGAAGTCTAAAATAGGGGCATCTACCCCACAGTGGGTGCCATTTAATGTGTGATCAAATATAATATGCGTAAATGAATTGAAATAAAATACTATTTAAGCACACCGATAAGACATTGTATCAAAACAGAGCAAAAGAAGTAAGTAAATGAAAACTCAATATTTTGCTTCAATTGTCATCCTATCGTCCTCTATCTTCAGTGTTTTCATCAATTCCAACTTTTGTTCTCAGATTTGTAGGCTAGGCTCAACAAAATGTCTTCCTAAAGAATGAGATTTAAATTTGATGCATGATGCAAGATTTAAGCTATGATATGAAATAATACTAGGATGCTTGAAGTAAACATGATGCTATGATAAATGTATATTAAATTAATTAAATGCATGAACTCTAATTAATTTCCTATTATCAATGCTTGGATTCACACAGGTATTTATAGAGTTTTCGAATGATTTTGATTGGTTGTCTTGATTGACGGTTGTGATAATTCTTGGCAGATCGAATGGCTGAAGAAAGATGAAACTGAAGAGAAAATAGAAGAAAACTTGAAAACAAGATTTTTCTATTTTTATGAAAGAGGAAAGACAAGAAGATAAGAAATCATCTTTCTTTAAAAGAATAAAAGAAAGTTTTAAAAGCTGATAAATAATGAATTAAAAATTCAATTATTTATTTGTGGATGAAATTAAGCTTTTTCTTAATTAAATGAAATATTTAATCAAGCTTTTAAAAGCAGAAGAAAGCTTGTGATAAGAAGAAAGCTTTAATTAGGATTTTTGAAAAAAATAAAAGATCTCGTATTTAAATAAAATATTTAATTATGATATGAGAAGAAAATAGAAGATAATAAAATATCTAGTTGTGATTTAGAAAGAAAGCACAAGATCATTTAATTAAATAAGGTTTATTTAATTAAATCACATTTATGAAATTAATTAAATGAAACATTTAATTAATTAGAAAAAGAATTTAAAATAGAAGAAAAGATATTTAAATTTAATTAAATCAAAAGATTTAATTTAAATTTAAACAATGATAATTAATTTAAATAAATAAAATGTATTTATTTAAATAATTAAGTGGACATATGAAGATAATTAAATAAAATAAATTTATTTAATTATGAAAGAAGAATAAGATGAATAAGCAATATAATTAAATTAATTAAATTTAATCATATGTAGAGGATTTTTAGAAAAATTAATTAAATAATAAATATTTAATTAATTGTCAGGATTATAGACATAACCATTTTTATGTGTATACAATTATATATACACACACACACACACATATATATATTAATATATTACAGTGGCTTGCCACTTTTTTTAAAAGAAAAAAAAATTAGGTCTAGCTCTGATAAGCTTGTGAACCACAGATTTTTGGGCATGAGGCTTATAGGCTACTCTTGCACTCTCAGGATGTTTCACCTAAAAGGAGAGAGATAAAGTTCATGAAAAATCAAATCTGGTTCACTCAAATTAATATGTTTATGATGTTATTTAGACTAGATGAGGCTATCTAAATGCAATTAAGCTAAGTAATTTACTAATTATTAATCCAAAATCTAAGAAAGAAGTGATGATTGAAAACACATTGTTATATGCAAGCATGAACTAAAATATGAACAAATGCAAAACATAAAAGAAGGAGACTGAATCAGAATGTACCTGGGTAGAGAATGAAGAATCTAGAGTGTCTTGAATGATAACAATTTTTTTTAAAAATCCCTAGTCGGAATCATTCACCACTGATGGTAAATTAATCCTTCTTCTGATGAAAACTTCTAGAAACAATTTTCTAAGTGTCGGGATCCCGAATCTGACAAAATTTAACTTTCCATCCTTAAGGTGGGACTCATTCACCACTGATGGCGAATCAGTCCTCTCTCAATTTTTTTTGAAACTAGGGACCAATTCTATAGCACCAGACTAAGGTTGTCTACTTGTCAGGTTGATGAAGTGAAATCTACAAAAAAATGGGCTATAGGTTGTCTCCAAGCTTGAAATAGGTTGTAGTTGACTTGAAACACTTTGTTAACTTCTTGACCATTTTTCAACACCTAAATACTTGATAAATCTACATACAAAAGTCTGCAAACACACATAAAAAAGGGGGAAAATGGTTAAGGGTTAGGTTATAGGGATTTTCCTTGTTCAAATCCCACTTTGGTAATCAAACCCTTAATGAAGAAATGAAATAAAATGACCAAGGAAAGATGAATGAAAAACATGCAAAATGTCCTAAACTCACCAACTTTGTTGAAGAAATATGAAGATATATCAATGGCTGCCCCAAGATACTTGATTAATGCTTAATTGAGTGATGAAAAGTGCTTGAGTGCTTGAATGAATGAGTGAATTAGTGAACTTGATGAATGGGGATTAAAATGGATGCAAAAACACTTATTTATACACACTTGTGCCTTAGTAACCTGATGATACCTCATCACAAGTTGACATAAGGTGATTTTAAATAAAAACCCAAAAGAAAATTTGAAATATTTTAAATTTTGAGCCAAGAGGGACTCATTCACCACCCATGGAAAATGGGTTCCACCTTGGACTTCAAAGTCAGTGTCAAGAATTAATTCATATTTAATGTTATTTTTCAGGATTACATTAAAAAATACACTTAATTTAGATTTATAAGGGCATAAAGGGGTCAAATAAAGCATAAGAAAGGTGTAAATAGGAAATCAAGCGTAGAAAAATGTGAAATCTTGTTACGATACTTTGCAACACTTCAAAATAGGACTTGATAAGTGATGAAATGGTGGTTTTTAGGTGAATTGTAATGAATAGAGTCTAGAAAACTAAATAAATGTGTAACAAAACTTCACAACACATTCACAAGACGTCATAATTTGAATTTTAAGGACCTAATGTGAATGTTTAAGCCACATTACAACATTAAATCAAAGCAAAATGGACCAAGCATTGCAACGAAAGACCTAAAAGACCATGAAAATGTCTAAGGGGCCATTTTTATATGACAAATCTTGGAGAACTACTTGCTGGATAGAAATCAAGTAAAGACAAAGTTGGCTTGGGAAATGATGCAAGTGAAAGTTCTAAGGACAATCAAATGACTTAGGACAAAGGGAGAAAAAAAGGAAATTCAAGAAATTTTGCAAGGAGACAACCTAATGCACAAAGGTGTCCCTCTTTCAATGGTATTTGTTTTTCCTATGATAAATATGGTCACAAGGCAGTAGGGTGTAGGAGCAGGAAGAATCAGTTTCCTAGTTCTTTCTCTAGACAATGTTTTTATGCAAGAAGGTTGGACATAAAGCAACTAAATGTAGATCTCATGTGAGAATGATCAGTTGGGTGATGATGAACGAGTTTAATAGAGGTAGAATGAATCAATCCTTTAATGGCTACTACTATACTTGTAACAAATTTGGATGCAAAGCAAATCAATGTAGATCGAGAAGTAATGGAGGTTAGACTAATTATAAAAGTGTTGTTTGATATAATTCTAAAAAACCTAGACATATCACAAAGGTTTGTAGGCATGTGAAGGTAAAGCAATATATTCTAGTAGAGAAGAATGATCTAGTAAAGAAGATATAAAAAGAAGAGATGAAATAAGAGATGAATAAGATATGGAAGAAGAAAGATGAAGAAGAAACTGAAACTATTGATGTGTATGTGCCCTCATCTGGTATAGACAATTTATTTAGCAATTAGACCTAGCATGGTCTTAGGGGGAAGCATTATTAGAAAAATTATAAAAACCTCCTGGATGAATGGCATGTCAGAGTTTGGCAAGAGGATGAAATGTGAAGAATGAATAATCAGAGGTTTTGCAAAAGGAACTGGAAGAAAACATGTTGACATGAAAATTTTATGACTGTCTTAGGGTTTTTTGTGTTGAGAAGATGGTTTGAGCATCTTTTTGATAGTTTCCACATTCAATGCATTTTAGGGAAAATTGATGGTGTATAAGGTGAAATTTGTGAGACTTCTTGATTAGTTGAGCAATTGAAGAGTTTGAAAAGTGCCTTGGAGTGAGCTCAAAGTGATCTAAAGAATTTCTAAAGAAATTTGAAGAAATCATTACGGATATTTAGGAATTATTTCTCATTCTACAAAAGAAAAAGTTTATGTTGAATATTAACGAACTAAGCATGGAAATGGACAAAGGATTGAGTGGCAACATTCCACTAAAGATGAAAGGAGTAAAATTGGAAGAATTTGATCATAGAAAAATGAAAGAAATGGAACTAGGGTTGAATGAAAATGAATTACAGAGCATAAAAACCCTAGGTATGGGCTTATGGGGAGAATTTAATTGGTTTTCTGATAAATAATTTATTATGTTCTTGTTGATTCATTTCAATAACGACAACATTGTGTTGGATAAACCCTACCTAATCACGAAGGAAGCGATCAAAGTGATTACTGGCTTATGCAGCATTGGGGATCTTCCTGGAAAGAAAACCATGAAATACAAAGATGTGGAAGAACTTACTGGCATTAACAAAGACCCTCAAGCTCTATTTATAAACACTCTTGTGGATTTGGCTGTAAGGTACATGTTGCATATACGATGTTTCTTACAAAATCTATTTTAAAAATTGTTAAGGATCGACATCGGCTATTGTTGTTTATATTATGCATATTATGGTTAAGGAAAACAAATAGTTTGATTTGAGTAGCCTATTACTTAAAAAATTGGCTGAGAATTCCCAAATTTAGGTGGTTGAGGGTTATCCCTTTCGGTTTGGATCTTTACTTGTGTGCTTGGATTTTTACTTTTTGGGCTCTCTATTGGGAAGATAAAATGTTGTGTGGGAATCCAATATTCCTATTGGGAAACAAGTCTACAGATACATTGAATCATTGGAAGATAATGTAGGTGTGTGCAAATCATATTTCACATCCTTAAGAACAACTCTGTGCTCTAGTATGTCGGCATTCAATCATTTTGAAGTAGGTCCATCCTCCGCTAAATGAAAATTGGAAGTTGTCATTAGTGATTCCCCTCTGGAATCAAAGAAAAGAAAAGCTATAACTGAGGACATTATTGAGAATGAAAAAGAATCTCTACTTGGATCCAAATCCTCTTATCCAAATGACATCTATTCTATGTTGGTTAAAGGAAAAATGAAGAAGATTGGTGAAATATGGAATGTAGCCTCTCTAGTAGACAAAATTGATGATGCTCTAATAGAATATCTATTTCAAAAAGGTATTGGTGTATTAACTATGTATAACTCCTTACTAGAAAATTTAGTTGAGATTGATGAAGAAAGAATGTTTCTTGAAGGTTTGGAAACATGCAAGTTGTAATCCTTTGTTGAAAAGAGATGTACTAAAGCTAAGAAGAGATTATCTGAACTTATCATGGAAACAAAGAAATGTATCAAAGATATATCAGATATCTACAAATAATATATCTTGTGGCCTGTTGCATTAGACAATTTCAGAAGTAAGATTGAAGTAATTGAATTTCAGGTAAATAACATCTAAAAGAACTTTGATATCTTTGAAGAAAAACAAGGGAAACAAAGGCTAAGAATTGGTGAATTGCAAGCTAAGTTGATTGTTGTACAGAGACAAAGAGATGGTGTGGTAAAAAATTTCTAGCTCCTTAAGGAGATTTTTGAGGTTTGATTAGACCATCTTTCTAGAATACTTACTGACGCGAAAGATTGTGAAACATAGTACTCATACTAGTCATCTTCTTTTACACTGTTGGCTCTATTACAAAGCATCTGCATAAGAATGGATTTAGCTACATTTTACTGGAAGAAGTTATATCCAGTTATCAAAGAAAGATACAAGAAGGTGTTTGAAGTGAAGAATTTCATTTTAACTTGAATTCTGAATGTTCAATTTCTACTATTTTGTTTGTTTTGTCAAGAAGAAAATAAAGAGAAAAAGGGAATCTGAACAAGATGATGAAAAGTTGAATTCTTGAATTTCTGAAATTTTTTGAATGGCTAAAATTTTCTAGAAGAATTGGAATCTTTTTGTAATTTTTATGTCACCATGTTTACATATTTTGGTTTGCCTTTTCCATTGGTGTCAAAGGGGGAGAGATTTGGAAAGTTGGGAGAGATTGGAGGATATTTTTTGAATACTTTTGCACATGTTTCCATCAATGAAAAAGGGGGAGATTGTTGGAAGAATGAAGAAGAATGATCATCTCTATAGTTTTTTGTTGTCATTGATGTCACCATATTATCTTTTCAAGTCTAAGTTAGTGCTTGATCTAGTATTTTAGACTAGTATCTTAACTAGTATTCAAGTTGCACTCTCTGATATTCTAGTATGCAATCCTCTATAGTTGGTAGTTGATGATTGCGGTTTTGGAAACTATTTATAGTTGTTGAAGGCTATTATGTTCATAACTTCTTGTGCTTCAATACTTGTACGACATATTGGCATTATTTTGTTGATTTATTTTTGCAATGAAGTCTATTTCTAGCCAATTTCTTGGATTAGTTGTGATATGGTGAATTGATTTTGTTATGCGGATATAGGATCGACCCATCTTAGGTCTATGCCGACATGATGTAGCATATTAAGTGTTTGAATTTCCATTTGGGAAGATTTTATGAATGCTTGAAGCTGACAGGTTGGTATTTTTGGTAAGTAAAGAAATTCATCTAATTAGGTTGACCTAATTGATGCTTTTGATAGATCAAGTATATATATATATATCTGTGTGTGTGTGTGTGTTGAATAGTCTTTGAAGTGTGTATCTATGTGTAATCGATGAAGCATTTGTGAATGTGAAGTTGAAGAAGAGAAAAAATGGTGAATTGTGTTACGTATGTCTATTGAGCATCACGGAAACTACATCAACACTTGTTAGGTGCACTATTTTTAGTTCATTCTAGACATGAAGCCCAATTTTGTTTGTGAGTCCTTTTTGTAGGTAGCGATCCCCCCTTGTAAGGAGAGAGATTTTGTATCTAGATAGTGAGTCCTCTTTAGGGTAGTGAGCCTTATATATTTAGTTTTGGAACTACTTTATATTGGTAGATAATCCTCACCATGGTTTTTTCCTCCATATGTTTTCCACGTAACATCTAGTGTTCAGTGTGTTAGTTTACTTTCTATTTTTTGAATCTCATGCTCATGCTCAATAACAAAATAGTTTGATTATGGAATTGATAAGTGACAAAATTCTAAGTTTTGAATTTTGTGACAACTAATTCACCCCCCTCTCAGTTTTCCTGCACTTGTTAACAATAATATTCTCCTAGGTAGACCTTTTATACATGTAATGTGGTGCCTTCAATGTTACATCATCTAGTGAAGTGTGTTTACAATGTTCAAGAAGGTTTACACAATAAAATATAACTTACAATGAAAAAAAAAATTGCAAACTAAAACAAGAATGAAAAATCCTCTTACAACATTGACACCAACTACAAAAGTTGAACCAATACAAGAAGAAGAAAATAAATCAATAACAAAGCTATTAGATGATAATTGGGGATTTTTTTATTTTACACCTACATTCATGGGAGAATATAAGATCACACTAAAATAATCAAAAGAGGAAAAAGAAACAATAGTAATGGAAATACAACATGAAGAAGAATCATCACAAGCATGCAAGTTGTTAAATTTTAGCAAAGAAGAGGAAAATATTAATTATACATCCACATATGATGAGTGTGATCATGAGAAACCACAAAATCTAAAATAAATGGAAATACTTAATGGAAGAGGTTATGAGATTTTGAAACAACTTGGCTATAATGGAAAAGGATGTGTTCTTAAGAAACAAGGTATTTGTGTCCCTATAGAGCCTACCCCGCAAGAAAAAACACAAGGTCTTGGTTATTTTCCTTCTAAAGAAATAAAATCATCAAATAAATCTTCACCTAATATCAATGTTGTCACGCAAAACATGAGCCTAGAAAAAATATTGCTTCATGTTCAAACAAACTTCTTGGCAATGATCAGGGTTCAAGGTTCATTAGGTTTTACACCCTCCTTTAAGGGAGAGTACAAAATATCACAATTTAAAGAGTCTTGTGTATGTATGACACCTTGTAATAAGAAATAAATATATTTTTCAGAAAAGAAAGGAACATGTACTACTATTAATCAATAGAGTACCTTGTTGAGGCTTCTCCAATGTTGCTTGATATCTCTCCCTCCAAGAACACGAAAGAAAATTTATAACAAAATTTCATTTTGTGCATATCATCAAGTGTGTGATCATTAAAATTCATTCAACTAATGAATGTAAGGCTTCAAGTAATAAAATTCACCATCTTAACAATTGTGGTGATTTCCATGTGTTGATACACCTATTTACTCTAATTTATATTGATTTTCATCCTATCATGTTGC
The DNA here is from genome assembly GCA_007258455.2 of Sequoia sempervirens. Lineage (NCBI taxonomy): Eukaryota > Viridiplantae > Streptophyta > Pinopsida > Cupressales > Cupressaceae > Sequoia > Sequoia sempervirens. Next base: position 151,936,419 of record VDFB02256132.1, on the reverse strand, counting down.
TCATCACTATGTGGCATTAGTATCTTTATTTTTCTTACTCATTGTCATTCATGGTGGTAGAATATTAGGTGCAACCATATTTATCTTGGAAGCAACATGATAGTCCTTAGTGGTTGTCTTTTCATTTATGCTTGGGGGGCAAGGATGACTAGTGTTTAGGAGGTGTGCATTATTTTCAATGATCCCTCTTCCTCTCTCTCTACTTAAAATACCAAAATAGTAAGTATGTTGACATTTTAAAATTTGGGAACTCATATTGTACCTCACTCATTGTTTGCATGTTCCCCTCTTAGTGATGATAGCATAGATCTCCTAGGAAGTGTGAAACTTTTATTAAAATTTTGATATTATTATTTCATATGATGTGTCTTCTTGGTGGTGACATTTGGTTGATTTCCTTCAAGAGCATGACCTTTCTTGGCATATGACATTCTTCTTAATGGTAGTGTTATGGCCTACATTCCCTAAGGTGTGAATCTTTTATCCTTGACTAGTCATCTCTTTGTTGCATTGAGTGTGATGTTCCCTAAGTTGATACCTTTCATGAACTATGCAAAATCCCTTTATCCTATTATCTTAAACCAAATTCTTTGCCACTTACCATAACACAACTTGTATTGTAGTGACTTTATGTCACAATTCTCTAGCACAATGCAGCTTGTTAGCCTTGCAAAAACCTTTAACCATTTAGTGTGACATCTTATCAAAGTTATCAATGAATATAACTTTTTTTTATGGTTGATGTATGGGATCCTATAGACTTGGCATGAATTTCTCATTGCCACTTATTTTGTGAGTTCACACCTTGTATACCTAGTGTGTGAGTGTATTTTTCATTGCCACTAAGCATAACACAACTTGATTTCCTATGGAGCCATGTTTTTACTCTATGATTTTACATCCTTATGAGCATATTTTATGGATGTGGCATAATACAAATTTCTAGTCCATCATTTTATTTTTGCATCAATTTTTACATTGTATGGTTGTGTATCTTGTCATGTTGCTTAATATCATGTGTATGTACGTGTCCCTTTGTGCTTATGTTGGTTTTCCATGGGATATTGGATTTTGGGGGCTTGTATAACCCCCTTGATCCTTGTCATCCTATCCCATCGACATTTGTCCACTTACACCCCTCTTGATGTATTTTTTTGTATTTAGTGTGAGTCTGAACATAAGTTCATACTCTCATTAAAGTAGGGGCTAAATGTAGTGTATAAAAATGTTTTCCTTTGCATTTTCATACTATGTTTGGGTCCCTTGATTAAATTGGACTTAATTAAGCTTCTAATTCCATAAATTATGCATTCCTAGACCTTATTATTGTTGTTTTTCAAAAGGGAAACTTGTGTTAAACAAATACCTACAATAATTAAAACATCTTGGAAATTGTGTGTCCTATATTTAGGTCCTAAGACCCATTCACCAAGGGAAAATGGGCCCCCATTAAGTTCCAAAACCCAATTTAAAATATATTTTTAGTAGTATTTTAATGATTCAAATTCAAGTTTCAAATGTTGTATTTTGAAATCTATTTTTTATGAAATTATATAAACACCTATAAATACATAGTTATTTTACCAAAACAACATTAAGAACTAAGAAGACCCCTTCTATTCCTGGGCCCCTACTATTCAAAGGGGAAACTAGAATCCCCAGCCACTGTACCAACCCCACCACCAACCCCACCTAAGGTAGGTATGGTTGGTGGGGTTAGGGCTTCATGATAGACCTATGTACCAACCCACAGGAGAACACAAAGCACTAGGGGGTTTACCTAGAACACTTAGACTTAACCTCCCCCTATTATCCTAGGTGGGAACCCCCACTTATGGAAATATATATTTTTTGAAGGGTCCTAGGAGGTTATATTTTGTTAGAATTTCGTGGGAGATTCTACAAGGAAAACCCCATCCTCTAATCTTAGGATCCTCAATGGGGGTTAGGTTAGAGCTTTTCTTGATCCATAGATCTGATCAACCCTATTACTTAACGATGGCCCAATAGGAGGTGAGGGAAGTAGGCTCAACTTTGATAGCCCAATAGGGGGTGAGGGGAGGTTGAATTGTTTGGCTAGACTAGAGAGAATGGAAGCTCAGGTAGGTGGGAACTTTAGAAAGCTCAGGTAGGTAGGAACTTTAGAATTCTTTGAGGGAAGGGACCCAAGGAAAATAGGATGGTGGGGCTGGGCATGGTAAGGTTGGGTTCATTAGCTTAGTAATTCAATACCCCCCTCTTAATTTGGGGGGGTATTGGACTTGTGGAGTAGAATTTCCTTGACCTATCCAGTACCCCCTATTGGGTATATTGGGTTGAGGGATCAACACATATAATGTTTCCCCAAGCCTATGCCTGGGTTGGCATGGGATCAATTCTTCTTGTGTGCCTTAAGGTATGGGTGGATCTGTGATTTTTCACCTAATGGAAGTTAATAGTAGGAGGATAGAACTCATGCCTGATGCTTTTTAATGATGTTTGCGTCATCCCAATTCATGTAAGCTACATGATCTTATTCAAGCCTGCCTAAGATCCCTTTTATTAGTAAGGAATCCTTCACCCCCAACATCATTTCCATAAAATTGGAATGATAAAGACAATATTAGCATGGCCCCTATGTAAGGATAACACACATAAATTCAAAAATGGTCCAAGTTTTGAGCCCCTCATTTTGCTTAGTAGTTACTTTATAATTGGTTCTAGCCCTTCCAGTCCTAATATAATTAAAAAATTAAGAATTAAGAGGCAACTCTCACAAGGGAAAATATTATTGTTAAGAGAATTGAAGAATAGATTTATTAAGCATCTATAGTAGCAATAAAGATCATATCATTATTCCAAATTTTATGCATCTTCATGTCATTTTGGAGGTAACATTGTAATGTAGGTTTCAAGCATTCAAGCATCAAATCAAGTGTTAAATAAAGTATCCAAATAATCAATTTCATGCAAGAGCCAATCCTTAGAGTGATGTGTTAGACTTCAATCCTCTAAGGGTAGACATTAAGGGTTTGGTGAGTTGTTACATAACCTTTGATCATTCATCATTCCTTACATTTTATCATTATTTTATTATCAAGGTTTAATTACCAAACTAGGATTTCACCAAGGCAAGCCCCTATTCACTCAGAAAAAACATTTTTCCCTCTCTTTGTATGTACACATTTACAAGTGAAGAAGGACTAAAATTGGATCAAAAGAGAAATTTTTCAAAGTTGTCAACATTGTCGTCAAGCAATGGAAACTCAGATCCTAAATTTATTTTTGAATTTCTAATGGTGAAACCTAGGGAAAAAAATGCTCGTATCTTGCACTAGAGGACCCCCGAAGCTGAGGAAAACCATGTACAAAGACCCATTTTCCCTAGGGAAAATGAGTCTTTTTAGGACACTCAACACCCGTTTTTGGTGATAGGTACACATTAGTTTTTCCTTCTCAGATCTATTAGAAGATTGTTGTTTTAGTTTTTATTATCCTTATTTTTTGTATTTCAAGTTTTACATCACAATAGATCCTCCTAATAGGGTTGACTCGCCTCAAGGTTGAAATTCAATCCTATCCTTGGGAGATCTCTTTTTCTAGTGAAATCAAGAAAGTGTAAGTGTATAGATCTCACAACTTTTAATCATTCCACATTGAATGCCCCACTTACATTTTTCTACGTTTCACTCTTGCATTATCATTCCAATATTTTTCAATAAAAGATTTATTTTCATTATTTAATTTCATATTAGAGCTTGGAATTCTACCACTAATACTTCAATATTGGTTAACTAGATTGTTTTCAATAATTTCTCTTCTCTTTGCCACTCTTATCAAATTTTTAGGACATACTTTGATAAATTAAATAATCTTACTTAACATTCTTTTATTTGAAATTAATTTACTAACTAAAGCAATTTTTTATAGCATGTTATGTTGCATTCTTATCTAAGTTAGATCATTTTTTTTTTCCTAATTTTTTCATCACTTTTCTCATTTTCCATATTTTCATCAATCACATCATGATTTGACATTGGAATCCTAGTTTTTTCTATAAAAAAACATTTTATATAATATATATTTCCATGGGTTCTCGTTTGTCTCCAAGAAAACTTTCTAGGAAGGTTATCTAAAATATTTATGTTAATTGTAAGAAAAACAATGTCATATTCCTCCATAAAAGGGATTTGATTCTCATTTTTATCCATATAAGGGATGTCATTCTCATTTTCATCCATACAATGGATTTCACTCTAATTTTATCAATACAAGGGATTTCATTCTTATTTTCATTCATATAAGGGATTTCATTCTTATTTTGTGCTTCCACTATTTCACTAGTATAGTTGGTATCATTACTGGTATATCTAGCTTCATTTAAATAGTTAATATTAATTTCATAAAATTATGGTTTTGAATACATACCTAGATTTGTTTGAATAGTTATATTTTTCATATCATTGAAAGGTGGATTTGAAGACATACCCGAATTTATTTGCATAGTCACTATTTCCATATTATTCAAAGCTAAATTTAAAGGCATAGTTGGGTTTTCCTATAGATAATTGCATTTTCTTCCATACTCACCATTTCCACATTTACATCATCTATATTCATCCCATCCTTTTGTTATCCTCAAATTAAACATGCTCAATTCATGGGATAACCCCTACAAAACTTGTATGTTTCATAGCCCACATCCTCCAAGTATGAAAAACGAGATAAATCTCAATCACCTTTGTGCATGAATGGATCTCTCAAAAATTCATTTTGAGCAATTAAACTTTTTTCTTTTCAAAAAATTATGAAAGTTAAAATTTACAAAAAAAAATGTTTTTAGTGTTAGCATTATCTACATGTGCAGAAGCACTAAACTTTTCTTTCTCGAAGTGTAGTGGCACTTATTTTCAGTGCGACTACACTTTGACCTTCACATGAGTCATTAATGGTAGATATTAATGACGGCATTAAATATGTTTATTTCAGTTTTAATACTTTCTTTATATTCACTCTTCTGATATTCATTGTTATCTGAAGCTTCGTCATGCTCGATTGCCCTTTTTTCCCATTCACGTTTGTCTTCATGGATTTTGATCTTCCTAATTTTTTGCCACTTCTAGGCTTTCAGGTATATTAAAGTCTTTCAAATTTATTTCCTTCATGTTTTCCTTGCATTTTTTCTTTGTCTCCATGCACTATAAACATGTTTAGGGTTATGAAAATATTGTTTTTGTTTCCTGTCATTTAATTTTTCTTAGCATTATAAATAGTATATTTATCTTTAGGGTTCTTTTCTTTGGTTTTTCATTATTTTACATACCATTCATCAGTTTGTTTTTAAAACACCATGTAACTATTACTATTTGATGCAATAAATCTAAGACACCCTACTATAGTCAAAATTAGCGAGGATTTAACCATGGTTTGTACTGAAACCCACTCATTGCAATGTAAAGTGCAAGGTTTAAACCTTGTACTACCTGTGAAAACCATACTTCCGTATGCATGATACAATATGACTTTTATTTCCTGTTTTGTTTTGTTTTACCATTTTTGATGCCCTAGTAGTGTTTTTTCCCAATGTTTAACTTTTCAACTAACATGTTTGTTAGGGTTTAAAACCTAAACTACATGGTCAATCCACTCATTCTACCCAAGGTTTAGGTTAGGGTTTAAACCCCAACCAACACAATCAAACACTACCATAGATATATGCAACCATGGGAAATTTTTCCACAATTACATATCATTTTTTTTCTAACATGTAGGTTAGGGTTCAAATTTTGACTGACATGTGGGTGATCCCACAATATTGGTTTGCAATTTCCAAGATATCCTTATTTTTTCTGAAATCACATATTTTTAGAAAATATAATGATTTAAGCATTGAAAATTTCCATTTAAAGGATTCCAATTGAATAGGGTTTTATAAAACCACCTTAGATCAAACTCCCTTGGATAGAACCCCACTAGTTTTAAACCATACCTGTAATGTAGTCTCCTTTACACCTATGAAAATGCTGATAAAAAACCACTTTTAATTTACCTTTTAGGGGATCAAATGAATTCATTTAAAATTTATTTTTTGTAAGTATGTAGTCTTTATTATAAGCTTCCCAAAAAGTATAATTTTAAATAAATTTAATTTTATTATTATATTTATTTTTTATTTCTTGTGAATGTAGATTTTTCACCAAAAATCAAGCTCTTTGTTCTACACATGTGGAAAAAAATTAGAAGATCCAAAAAAAATTGAAAAATATTAGTGCACTAGGTATTGAAGTCCTTGATCCAACAAAAAAAAAATTGAATTTCGATAGATATAAAAAAAATTATGTTGTATATAGTTCGCCTATGTCTAAATTGAAATTGGTTTGACTTAAAAAATTTATTTAGGAAAAAATATTCAATAAAAACACTATGAAACCAAATGAAAGTGCTAGATATCATAGCTAAAGATTCTATTCTTACATATTTTTGAAATAATATAGATAACTTATTCAAATTTTTACATCAAGTTGCCTAACTCTGATTTTTTTGAATTTTGCACCACTTAAGGGCCTATTTTTTCCATGATGATCCTGCACATACCCATGAAGCATGGGAAGTGGTCAATAAATTTGGTTGTATGTTCTTGTAATTCCCAAACTTTACATATATCCAAGTTGGGTGCTTCTTCGGATACCCACATATGCTTCCAAGGTATCAGAGAGACAAGATATTTCTCATGGACCTATATAGATAGATCATGGTAGTTCATAGAAGAAAAGAAAAATCACACAAGCCAAGATTAAGTTTCCTCTCACAGTAGGTAGGTACTCTATCACTACATCTCCTAAAGCTAAAGCCATAGAATCAAAGAAGCAATGGGTCATGATGAATACATATAGGAGACCTGACTTTAACTATAGAGGAATGAAGGATAAGCTCAAGAAGATTTATACCCATGTACATAGAGAGGAGGATATATGGGTAGATTACAAAACAAAGGAATACATAAGGAAGCTTGATTATTGCTGGCTTAACTTAGAGCAGATTGAAAATCTAGATCTGGATGACATCCTAGAAGACATGGAGGATGAAGATAACATCCTAGATCCTTCTTATGAAAGGAGTAATATTGTTGAAACCCCTATTCCTACCATCTAGTGATAAAAAAAATGAAATTACTTCCATCAAGGAAACTTCCAACCAATTCTTGCTAACACCAATGTTTTTTTATAGGAAAGGGAAATAATATTTAAGTATTCTAATACTATATCTAAAGAAGAATAAATTGAGGGACATTTTGGAAAAAAAGGAGATTAGAAGAAATAATAACAGTGATGTTCCAGGTACAAGTAAAATCCCTAATACTAGGATCAAATTCATAATGAAAGAGGGTAAGAACAAGGATTCAAAAGGTCCATCAACTCTCACAGAGGAAGTTTCAACTCAAGTTGAAGAAAAAGCAAAAGAGAGTCTAGATGAAGAAGTAAAAGAGTCTCCACATGAGAATGCTTTAGAAGACTCTCCCATTTCCTCTTGTTGTTTCAATTGAATAGCCTTATCCTTTTACTATTGTAATTTATGTTTCCCCTACAATTTCAATTCAATATATTCATTCATCCCCATCTTCAAGGTCTATTTTTGGATAGTCTTAGGAACAATTTTTTTTTTGGCTCCTCACCTATTTTTCCAAGTCTATCTTCTCCTTATTTTTATGTGTCTAATCAATCTGAGTTGGATAAACTTATGGTTGAAATTACACAAAATAGGCTAAGTGTGGAAATACCTATAGCTATTCAAATTGACACTCCACCAATTGTGACTACCACCATTGTAGGTGAAACAAAATCCACTCAAGCTATTGTAGCAAGTCCTAGATAAGCTTCTTCTCCTCTTCCCCCTTGGTTGGCCTCATAGACACCAAAAAGAAAGAAGAAATTTGTCTCCCCTAACTACTTTTATTTTGGTCAATTAGTGCTAGTAAAGACTAAATCTACAAAGAATCCAAATACTCTCTCAAGGGTGTTAGTGGATAAATTAGGATACAAATATGTTGAGGTTGCACAACCTCTCCTAGGTAAAACTACACTAAAGGTAGACTTTTCTTATTATTCTACCACAAGGATAGAACTTGGTAAAAGGATGCATGAGAGTGTGAAAGAGGATGCACAAGAAGCATTGGCTTGTATCATTGATAAGTTTGATTATCATAATAAATCAAAGATCAGTATAAGGCTAAGGTTGAACAACTCACCTTTGTGCTTCAAAATATTACTCAATCTTCTGAGACTATCGAACTTGTTGCTACAAGCATAGAAGAACCTATTATTCAAAATGTTGAAAGGAAACATGGATGAGGTAGAGTAGGTATATAATAGACTAATATAATATTGGGTCAAGGAACACAACTGATAAAATGTAGAAGGGATTGAAAATATTGGAAATTTAAAGGTAAAATTGAGTCAAACAATTGACACACTTTCCAAGAATCAACAAGAGATAGAGAAAATTCTCAAAGCTTGGAAAAAGATGAAGGATCTCAAGCTTGATGTGCTAGAGGAAATTGGGATAATTCCCAATAGATAATTTTTTTTGGCATACGAGAGACAATGAAGCATAAGTTGAATGCCACCAATGATTTGATCAGAGATTTATATGAAATACATGAGGTTGGTGAAGATAATGGTTCAAATCTCATCTCTAGAATAAATGAGCTACCTTTTCAAGTGCTTCATGAAAACCAAAAATTTCTTCCCTCTGACATGGTTATCTAGAAGTTCACATCATTGATGCAAAAAGAGTTTGAAGATGAAGATTTTTCATTAGCTTATATCGACAAATTGGTGGACATTCAACTTACTTTGTATAACCTGAAAGTAGAACTAGAAAGGAATAAGAAAAATTGCATCACCATCAAGAAATCAATCACTCAAGTACTCACAATCTCCTATCATACAATAGTACTAGATAATCTAGAATTCCAAGTGACATTAAAGAAATATGTAGATTTCTTGAAGAAACATGATGAAGAATAAATAAATGTGGTGTTTCTAGACTAGTTTATTTCTTTCTTTCTCCTTTTATGTAATTATTTTATGACATATTGTATTTATTTTATAAATATGCAATTACATGTAAAAATAGAGAAGTCTTTAATCAAATCAAACTATGTTGTTCAACAAATCAAGTTAGTTGTCACTTTCCTATTTTAGCTCTTGCATCTCCTCTATATATATGAGGGGGCTCTTTTGTAATAGGGACCTTTTATCTTTTGAAGTGAAGAACCAGCCATTTGAAAAAAATATTGAGACTTTGTGTTTAATAATGTCTAAATCAAATTTCAATCAATAAAAGAAGAAGAATTACAATCCAATCTTTGTCTTGGATCTTCTTTTCTCTATGCTAAGATTGTTCTCATGTCCTCATTATATTTTCTTTTAAATGATTGAATAAGTGGCGTGATATCATATTGTTTAGAAGGGTATTTAAATATAATTTTGCATACCTTGGGCTCTTTTTATTATATTTTAAGTTTATGTTCTTATATGTACACTTTGGTAATTATTCAAAGAATTTGGGCTGCCAGTTATTATCAATGTTTTGTTGATATTTTGGTGGCATATATTGGAGAACCAATATTTATCTTTACAAATCATCATTGAAAGAAACAATAATCTTGGTGCTTTTGTAGGATTTCAAGCTATCGACATTCACTAGTATCACTTTGATTATTTTTTTATTTAATCTAACTAGATATTAGTTATTATTGCTCAAAATAGTACTTTGAAGTGAGCTACATGTTGTAATCATCACAAGATATAATTTTAATTTTTGAAAGATGAAAACATATATTCTAAAACAAGAGAATATGATGATGAAAATGCCCATGGTTAATTATAGTGTATATAATTGTAGTTAGTTATTAGTTGTTTTTAGTAAGAAATAAGAAGGGATACTCCCCTTGTTGAGAGGAAGATTTGATCTCAATGTAATTTTGGCTGAAATCACCATTTTGTAATTAGTTAGTTGATTACAAAATATTCATCCATTTTTTTTTTGGTGAATCCGCTAGCGAAACGAATACATGCAACCATAGCCACATGCTATTTTTTGTGCTATACTACTTTCTTATTGTGTTTGTAATTATTTATTTTATTTTTGATCTACCTCTCTTGTTGAGTTTTCATTCTGGAAGAAAGAAGCTATACACATGGTCAAAGGGCTTAAGGGAATATTGATCCTATGTTTGAATTTTTAAGAAAAGATAACTTTGATATTCTTTCTAAAAGGATGAGATCACCTCTTCAGTGCACAAGGATTTTTCCTCCTGCTAGCATAAGATATCCTATTCCAAGTAAAGCTTCTAGTGTTCAAAGATATTTTTTTATATCACTGGTTCAAAGGTTTATTATGTCTCAAATAAATCAAGGAATCATGGCCACTCAAGGTCCTTGGGGTAACACTTTTTGGTCCTTTGAATTTGGCTCCACCTATTCATGAACTTCTTCATGGTTCATGAAAGAGAATTCCCAAGTTCTATGGAGATGGTAAGGAACACCTTGATAAGCATATTGTTTCTTTCTATATTGCATCTAGAATTATTGACATTAAACATGAATATGTATCGATAAGGATGTTCATTGAAACTCTCCAAGAAATGGTAGCTGATTGGTATTATAGTATTGCTGCTAGAGCTATCACAAATTGGGCCTCTTTGGACCAAGTTCAAAGAAATATTCAAGCCTACTGAAGATGCTCATGCCTTTTCTGCTCAACATACATAAATGAAGAAGGAACCACATGAACCCATACGTGAGTTTTGGTGAAGTTTAACAAATTGGAAACTAGAGTTCCATTTGATGCTCAACCAATAGCTCAAAATTTGAAGTGCTTATTCATCAATACACGGTTGCCTAAGGTAAGTTTCCTTTTGTGGAGATCTAGCCTAGCCACTCTTGAAACTACTCAAGAAATGGCTATTGAAGTTGAGGATGATTTAATCCTCCCTAGAATGATAAGAAAGGAATCAAATAGGGAAAAAGGATAGAAATATTTGGACCAACCTTCCACAAGCACAACAAATCCCATGGTACAAAAGTTATCAAATGAATTGCTATCTATTAAGAAGAAAAAATTTCAAGGATCATATATTCCTTCATACAAGGACATTTCAAGGACAACCTATCCAAATTCTTCAAATTATCCTAGTAATTTTGCAAGGAACCATAAGAGAATTCATACAATGCAAGGAATACTTGCACTCAAAGAACCACCTACAAATGTATCAGTGGGGTATTATCAATCCAAGCAAGAAGATCTTCTTCAATCGGAATATCTTTCAAAGGATGGTGTCAATATCTTCCAAGAGGAGGTAGTAGATGTGGTTGGTGACTCTAACATTATGTTTTTGAATTATGAAGAAGGAGCTAAGCTATAAGAGGAAACTTTTTCTAAGGCTTATGTTGATTTCACCCACTCATAAAATCAACTTGATCATCAAAAAGGTGATGGAGTCAAGGAAAAATATTCCTCTGATCCAACAGTCACAATCACTAAGAGAGGGACTCCTTTTCCAATCCAACCAAAAGACATAATAGGAAGTAAGCAAGTAAGTATCTCAAATCCTCCTACATCCTCTTCTATGTTTAAGACCTCTAGCCCAATTTATAAGCCCTGAAATGAAAATATCTCATCTTCTCTAGTAAATCCTTATCAAGCCTTTCATATCATAGATCACGCAAAGGAGACAAAAATTCAAATGTCAAAATTTGAGTATCTTCAGGCCAAGCCTGATCAATTTGATAGACTTGTTAAGTTTTTCAGAGATATAGGAGCATAGTTTAATCAAGATTCTTCCCAAAATACCCCTATTGTTTCCAATTCAAGGCCTCTACAAAGTAACTTGGTTTCAATTCCCTCATCCATCCCTGGAAAATAGATCCATTTTATATCTCCTTGTTGTTTAATGGTTTTAAGCTAAGTAACCGTGTCATTGATTTGGGTGCCTTCGACAATGTGATGCTAACCAAAGCGGCTAACACTTTGGATTTGAACTTGGAAAAGACCTTTGGTTGATTTTTATCAATAGAGAAAAAGAAAGTTTTCATGATAGGGAAAATTAAAGATTCAAAATTTGCATTTTCTACTTTTCCAAAAAAGAATATTAAAATGGCAGTTTTGTTAGACAATGTCCCAACCTCATATGGGATATTGTTGGGATGAAACTTTTGCAAAATGTAGGGGGTGAAATAAACATGGATTGGTCAAAGGATAGGATACCCATCGAGGGTTTTATGCAAAAACTACTTCTATAAAGGGAAGCTAAGTTTTTTGTAACAAAATCTAATGATTTGAGATCTCAAATTATTTTTGAATCTTCTAGAATGGGTACTTACTTTTTTTAAAACTGATGAAGTTTTTGAGTCATTATATAATGATTTAGGTGAAGAGTAGGTAACTCATGGCTCATCCTATTCAAATGAAAATACCTCTAGAAATGAAGAAACTCTAGACTTTCAAACTATCAACTTAGGTAGTCCAAATTATGTTTGGACTATGGAATTTGATGGTAGTCACTCTTCCATGAGTTTTGGTGTAGGGATAGTTTTTATATCCCCACAAGGAAAAAAAATCCATTCTCTTTCAAAATGAAATTCGATAACACTATAAACACTATAGAATATGAGTCCTTATTGTTAGAAATGGAGATTGCACACAAGAAAGGCATTAAAAACCTTCATGCTCAAGGTGATGTTGAGTTGGTCTTTTGTCAGGTAAGGAATTTGTATGAGACAAAAAATGAAAGGTTAATGAATTAGATCATAACCTTGTTTGGGGTGGCATTGAATGTTTTGATGCATTTGATATTTTTGTAGTTCCAAAGGAATACAATGATAGGGTTGATTCTCTAGTAGTATTAGCTACTCGTATGATCCCTCATAAATATTTCAAAGGAACCAAATATATTATTGACTTAGTGTTCTATCCCAGTGTTCCTGATAATTCTAGTGATTGGAAAATCTTTCATGATGACCATCAAATTGTGGCCTTTCTAGAGAAGGTTCAAAATTTTAGTGAGTTACATTTTAAGGGAAGTGGTTCCTCTTCTCAAGTATTAGTCTCTAATGTGGATCACGATAATAGCGAAGAAATATTGTAGTCAAAAGGGAATAAGATTCCTAAAGTTTTGATCTCTCTTGAGACACTTTTTGAAAAACATATCATTATGTCAAGAAGTAGTAGCAATTTGGATTTGATTCTTCAGCTTAAATTGAACAATTGAATTTGGGAACAGAGGAAGATCCCAAGATGGTAAATATTCATAAATTTTTCACTTTGGAGGAGAAAGATAAGTTTGGAAAAATTTTGTGGTAGTATATGGATGTTCTTGCTTATTCTTATGAAGACTTAAAATCTTTTCATCTGAAGAAGGTCCAAGATGAAATTCCCCTCAAGGTGGGTTCTATCCCTCACAAGAAAAAATGGAGGCAATACAATCTAAAGATCTCATGTACTATTCTTTCCAAGATCTAAAAAGTGCTCAATGCAAGAATAATATTTCCTATCCATCATTCGTCATGGACAACATTGTTCCAATATGGAAAAAGAATGGGGAAATCTACATTTGTGTGTATTTTTGAAACCTGAATCAATTATCACTGAAGGATAAATACCATTTTCCGATAATGGACCTAGTGTTACAAATAGTGAAGGGCTATGAAATGTTATTTATTATAGATGGTTCTTCAAGGTATAATCAAGTGGAGGTGAGTGAAGAAGATCAACCAAAAGACCATTCTCACTACCACATGGGGATATTGTAGGATTCCTTTTGGTTTGACTAACATTGGTGCTATATTTCAAAGAACAATGGACTTGGTTTTTTGTAATATGATGGGTACACTAGTAGAATTTGGCAAATAAATGACTACGTGACTAAAAATTTTAGTCATATGACTAAAATTTTTATTTGTGTGACTAAAAATGATAAAATTCTACTAATTTTTTGCAATTCAGAAGTATAAATGACTAAATAAATGACTAATTTAGTCATCGAGTAAAATCACAACTAAATAATTGGTCAACAAAATTAAAAATGACTAAATAAATGACTATTACTCCTCTATTATTTTTTAATTTCGAATTTGGTCATAATCCATAGAGCTTAAGCCCCCCACATGGGACCCCTACCTAAGCGGGCCATTTGGCCACCTAGGTTTCTTGGTGCACCAAAAATACCTATTGCGTGGAAGGCATTGCCTCTAGGTGTAGTCTTAAGGCCTTCACATATTTTATAAAAAAAATTAACATTTACATTATTTAACTTTTATTACTCATTATGTTAATGAATCATTAATAATGTTTTTAACTATGATTTGAAGTGAGTTTGATTTTCCTGTTGTGTTAGCATTGCAAGTGTATCAAAGAGAAATTGTGGTCAATTTCACTATTACAATACAATATAATATTATAATATATTTAATATTATAATATTATATAATATTTAAATTATATTATATAGTATTATATTATATTATATAATATAATATTTATATTATATTATGATAATATTATTAATATTATATAATATTATAATATATTTAATAATATGTATTGTAATTTATTTACTTTGAATTACATTTTAAAGTCTTTTTTAGCGAGCAAAAGAGGATGGGAAAATTGGGGCCTGAAATTTTTGATTTTAATAAACATACTCTAAAACCCTCATCAAAACCTTATTTATAGGTTATAGCTCACCGAATTGGAGAAGTGAAAGTTGAATACTAGCGAGGAAGAGTTTGGAGTAGAACTCAATAGTGTTGAGGAACACAGCAAAAATAGGAAAAAGAATAGTAAAAAAAAATGATGAACAATAGAGATTTATTTAATTGTCTTGCATTTCTACGGTCGCAAGATAGGAATTGATACATAATAAAAATCACCTCATTCATAAAAGGAATGCCTTCAGCATAGGATAGCCATGATGGAGCACTAGTGATTGGTAGAAGTCATTTTCTTGCTCAAAGAAATTTGTATAAGATGATCATGCTATATGGTAGCAAGTTGTCAACACAATTCAACATATATTTTATTTTATATTATTATTATTTTTGCTTCTTTTACTATGAAAGGTGAAAATAAATTGATCCCATTTCCACTACAAGAAACCTTTGCAAGTGTATCTATGGTTTATTTTCTTATTAGGATCTTGTCGTAATTTTCATTTTAATAATCATACTCTAAAACCATCGTCAAAACCTTATTTATAGGCTACAGCTCACCAAACTGTATAAATGAAAGTTGAATACTAGCAAGGAAGAGTTTGGAGGAGTGGGGAAACCAACAAAAGATGACATAAAACACAAGTATCTTGGCCACATTTCCATTTTAATAAACATAATCTAAAACCCTCATCGAAACCTTTGTTCATTTTCATTTGTATACTTCTATTTATCTGTTTGCAAAGTTGTGGAACTCTTGTTGCCTTCAATTTTTTTCTTTGTTTTTGAAAGCAAGCTATGGCTTCTATGACATATGGATCTACTTTTTCTAGCTCACAATTTTTATTTTGTTTTGCTTGTTGGCTAGAAATTGCATTGGAGAAGAGAGCCATGGACTTCGCATCAAAAAAGAGAGGCATGGAATTGGGAAAGTGGGATGTCAAAGATGTAGTGAAGCAAACCTCACATTTTCTTCCTAAGCTTGCATAGGGACAAGCTAGAAAGAGATGGAAAAGATAGATACAAAAGAAGGCCTGGCTTTGTGCTTGGGGCTTGCCCACAACTTACACCAAAATGCCATTTCTATGGGCACATAAATCACTATTGTTGATTGCACAATTGTGAAAGGAATTATTGAACTGATTGTGCAATGGGGGATTTGGCCCTATCTCCTTTATTACCATCACCAAAAATTCATTGTTTGAATGCTTAGATTGATCTTCCTAGTTAATATCTGGTGTAGGCCCTAAGTTAATCAATTTGGGTGCTCTGTGATTTCTAAGGGTTTTGACTTTCTATGAAGGAAGTGTTTCTAATGTTAAGTGGCATAGAAGTAAATTCAATTTTTTTTACAATATTAACAATTTAAGCATCTACAATGGGAAATCTCACTGAACCATTGAAACTACACCTTGTCTTTTTTTGTTTTCCAAATTCTTGGCAATGAAAATTGAGATCTTGGCCATATTTTCATTTTAATAAACATACTCTAAAGCCCTCATTAAAATCTTATTTTCAAGTTGCAGCTCGTCAAATTGGAGAGGTGATCTCGTCAAATGGGAGGGAAAGGATTCTCTTAATCAGGAAATATATGCACCACAAATAACATAACTCAATCCATGAGATTTTGTTAGAGCTTGAAAAAGTCTAATAAAGTATTCCAAATTTCAACTTCATTGATTTTGCTTATTCCTTTATTTGGATACTTTTAGTAGTTATCTTTCTCCACCCTTTAAAATCATCATACCAGATGAGGTAGATTCAATGACAGAAGATTCTCAGGTATACAATTTTCTTATATTTGTGCTATGAATGAAATTTATTAGTTTTATATTTCATTTACCATTATTATGTGAAATATGTTTGCATAAAAATTACACATGCAATGAGTAGCATTTTGCTTACCAATTAATAGAATGTCTCCATGAAGACACAGTCTAAAGTTACAATATTTTGTTTCATTTGCAACTATGTTAGCAGGTATTATATGTATACATTTTTTTTTGTTGTTGGCGTGCCATAGAAAAAAGGGTCTCTTGCTTGACATGGGAATAATTTATGATAAATTGGACTTAATATCACCTTGATCTAGTGTTGTGAGGTTTTTTACACATCTACATTAGGTCTTGGACCCTCGCAAATTGAATAAAATGCATGTCTTGTAAAAGTGTTGTAAAGAATTGTAAATGACTTTCACACTTTTTCTAGACTTTTACTAAGCATTTAAATCTAATGGTCCTCCCCCCCACTTTGTAATTAAATTTTATTTTAATTCAAAAGTTAGCTTTCCCTCTTCTTCTACAATTAAATAAATATTATTTATTTAATTATTCCTCACTTTCCCTCCAATATTGAATAATTATTTTTAATTATTTAATATTTTTTCATTTTCCCCCACTTTTGAATTAAATATTATTTTAATTCAAAAGTGAGTTTTTCCCTCTTCTTCTATAATTAACTAATTATTTTAAATATTTAATTATTCATTAGCCTTTTCTCTCTATAATTAAATAAATTTTATATTTATTTAATTACGTATCCTTTATTTATCTCCCTAATTAAATAATTATTTTAATTATTTGATTATCCCTTCCCTCTCCATTAAATAATTATTTTTAATTATTTAATTATTTGTTCTCACCTTTCTTTTTAAATAATTAAAATTAATATTTTATTTATTTCTTCTACATTGGCCACCTAAATTAAATATTTATTATTATTTAATTTTCTCCAACAACCTCTTTTTTGTGCCAATCTTATCTTCCACCTCAAGTTTTTTTATCTATCCATGTCTTTCTTCTCTCAATTAACCTCCACCCTTGATTAGGTTATTTTATAATTTAATCTTGGCCCTTGATCATGATCCTTATTCTCTACTCTCCTCTATAAAATGAGACCTTTCATCCATCCAAGCAATCCAATCAATTCATTTATCTTTCATTCATATCATCAAGTTAAGCACACAATAATCAAGCACTCGAGAGCAAGAATTTGCATCCATTGTTGCAGAAATTCAAGATCCATCATCATGGCAAGGAACTAATTCCATTATTTCATGCTCATGCTTCATTTTATTTCTTCATTTGGTTTAATTACCTAAAAGGGGTTTGACCAAGGAAAACCCCTATTCTATAGCATTCAACATTTCTATTTCTTTCTTTGTGTGCTTGCAAATTTAGGTACTTTGAAGGCTTGGAAATCATTGAAGAATAGGTTTCAAACTTGGAGACAACCTCTTTCAGGTGCATAGTTCCTATTTTGCACTTATTACATTTATTTCATCTTTTTGCAAACAACACTGTGTTTTCAAATATTGCATAATCCTTAAGTTTTGCATTATTAATCAGTCATATAGATCATCTAATTTCACTTAGTTTATTTCATTTACTTAAAATAACATCCTAAATTGGATAATTTGAGTGAACCTAGCTAGATCTTTTGCATGGGGTTTATCTCTCTCCTTTTAGGTGAAACATCCTAAGAAGTGCAAGAGTATCCTATAAGCCCTACCCCAAAATCTACGGTTCATTTTGGTGAACCTGCATTATTGAACATTTATTTTTTTATTTCCATTGCATATTGCATCCTAGGTTTAGCTTGCATCAACATTACATTAGGATTTGTCTTGTTTTTGTATCCTAGGGTTTACAAAATTGCATTAGTGAAAACATCATTTAGATTTCATTATTGCATTTCATTTCATCATATCATCACAATTTTCTACATTTAGATTGCTTCTTTGCATTGTATAGACGGGCATGTGCAAGATCATCATGGAAACAACAGGCCCTTAAGTGGCAAAAAATTTAGAAAAATTAGAGTTAGGAAACTTGATGTAAAAATTTGAATAAGTTATCTATATTATTTCAAAAATATGTAAGAATAGAATCTATAGAAAATTGAATGTAGTTTCTAAACTACTAGATTTATTTTAAAATATACGTATATATTTGGTGAAAATTTGAAATTTCAATGTAGTAGTACTTAAATTTCAAGGAAAAAATAAGAAGTAGGTGTTTTTCACCACCCTAACCACAATAAAATGATAATATTTTTTATAAGATTTTATATATAAGTAGAGGACTCATGTCCCGATGTGATGCATATTTTTTTATAATTTTTCCAAATAAATAATTATTTATGAATTTTTATTACAAATTTTGCAAAATATAAAAACTCGTATGTCTCACCACCTTAACTTGGTAAAACTTTATGAAATTATTATTTTCTTAATCCTAAAGTATGTGAAGCATAGAATGTGACACATGTTTCAGATTCAAAAAATGTGACCGTTTGAAAGCTATAGATGTTTTTCAATTAGCCTATTAATCAGGACTTTAGTCATAATTCAAATAGAAAATGAATAATAATTATTTATTAAATTCAAAGTAAAGCATAATTTATATTTTTGGAAAGCTAAGAATCTCCTTTAAAAACCCTTTTTTGTCTCATTATTTTTCGGTAAAAAAAATTCATCAGACACATACTTTACACATACCCATCATAATGCTAGTTTGTGGCCCATCATGATCTTGCACATACCTAGACCTCAAAACACAAAAAACATCCAAATTTTTTTTTAAAAAATTTGCAAAATACCCCTATTGGGACTCATTCGCCACCCTTGGCAAATTAGACCTAGTACACATTTTGCTTAATTGTTTTTAGCATTCAACTTCCAGTTTTTCAATTTCTATTTGCATCAGTTAATTTCCTTTTTCAGTATAGTTCTTTTCTATTCCATTCAAATCATTATCATAAGCATCCTTTTCTTTAGTGGTGATTATGGATAGCATTAGATTTTTTCAATTTTCATTTTCAACATTAGTTCCTAGTTCATTTAGATTAAATTCATTAGAAAATGAAATCAAAAAACTAAAAACATCAAATGATCCAATTTAGAGGATGATTATATTTATGAAAACAATAACATCCAAGCCCTTTAGTAATGATGACTTGGACATGTTAGACGAAGCCCTTAAAGACTTCATCTCTCCTAGATCATCCACTAAATGTTTGACACAAGAGGATGAAAGCATCGATACTCATGATAATCATACTTGTTCTTATCCTTATATCTCTCCCATTGGTGATGAAGGTATTTTGGTGAAAGAAGATACAATCATTGAAGATCATGAAAGAATCCCTTGTCTTCCTCCTCCTCCCCCTTGGAAAGAAAAAACTGAGATCATGGCCACTACTCCCAACACCTCCCCTAATTATGAAAATGCTTTAGTGAATGATCATGACAAACACATTTGTGTGGAGGATATGATTGAGAGCTATGAAAATCCTACCTCCCTTACTCAAGAAGACATTCTAGGACATGAAGATGTGAGTGTAGATAATCATCACAATCAAACCTTTTCTTCTCCTACTATCTTCTCTAGACATTAAGAAGATATTCTTGTGTTAGAAGATATCCTCATTGAGACTCATGAGAATCTTTTTCCTCACTTTCCTGATACCTCTACCATTTGGGAAGACCTTTCTGAACAAAAATTTCAAATAATTGGTAACCATCCAACTCCTAGTTATCCTTCTCTTGAGGCCTTTCCAATGAGAAATGAAGCTACTTTATCAAATCCAATCATGAAATGTGATGAACCTATTGTTTGTAAATTTCCTAAAAGTTCTCCTTGCAATCTCTTTCCTAGATATGAGAGTTTCTTAGTGCAAGAGAATAATAATGTTTACACATTCCATAATTCCACACCCTCTAATATCTCTTCTATTTGTGGGAATGAAGTGATAGAAGAATGTGAAAGCATAGACAATCATGATAATCATGGTTCCTCTTCTCCCAATATCTCTCCTACATGTGACAAAGGTATTTTGGAGTTAGAAGATACATCCATTGAAAATCATGACAATGTTGAAAGCTTCTCTTCTATAGCTTCTCCTACTTTAGAAGACATTGTGGCACAAAAGAATGGGATCATAAACACATCTCTTAGTTTGCATTCAACTTCTCAATCCTCCTCTATTCGTGATAATGTTTTTGTGAGCAATCATGACAATCACATTATTTGTGAGGAGGATATGTTGGCATTAGATGATCAAACCTTTAAGACCTATTTTTCTTCTCCTATTTTGGAAGACATTATTGGAAAAAGGGTTGTAATCATAGATAATCATGATAATCATAATTGTTCTTCTCCTAATGTCTCTTCTACTAGTGAAGAAGATATTTTTGGATTAGATGAACTATTCATTGAAAGTCTTGAGAATCTTATTTCTCCCTTTCCTAATGTTTCCCCCATCAAAGAATACATAATTGATCAAAAATTGAAAAACATGAATGTGATGTTTTTTCTTCTCTTGATGCCCCTTCTCCTTGTGCTGAAATTACTCTACAAAAACCATTAATGGAATGTGATCAACATCTTGATTTCTTCTCTCCTTCATTTATTTCATATTTTTGCAAAAAACACTGTGTTTTCAAATGTGTATATGCAGGATCATCGTGGAAAACACAAGCCCTTAAGTGGCAAAAAATAAAAAAATAGAGTTAGGCAAATTGACGTAAAAATTTGAATAAGTTATCTATATTATTTAAAAAATATGTAAGAATAGAATCTGTAGCAAATTTAATTTAGTTTCTAAACTACTAGGTTTATTTTTAAGAAAATCTATTTGGTGAAAATTTGAAATTTCAATGCAGTACTTAAATTTTAGGGAAAAAATAAGAAGTAGGTGTCTATCTGACCACCCTAACCACAATAAAATGATAATATTTTTTTGTAATATTTTAGATATAAGTAGAGGACTTGTGTCCTGATGTGATGCATATTTTTTTGTAATTTTTTTCTAATTAAATAATTAATTATGATTTTTTTATTACAAATTTAAAAAAATCTAAAAACTTGTATGTCTGACCACCTTAACTTGGTCAAAACTTCATGAAATTCAATTTTTTTCTAATCCTATAGTATGTGAAGCATATAATGTGACTCATGTTTTAGATTCAAAAAATGTGATATTGTTTGAAAGCTATAGATGTTTTTCAATCAACCTATCAATCAGGGATTTAGTCATAATTCAAATAGAAATGAATAATAATTATTTACTAAATTCAAAGTAAAAAATAATTTATATTGGTGGAAAGCTAAGAATATCCTTTAAAAACCATTTTCATTTCATCAATTTTAGGTATAAAAAAAGTTGTCAGCGACATACCCTACACATACCCATCATATCGCCACTTTTTGGCCCATCATGATCCTACACATACCCAAATATTGCATAATCCTTAGGGAATGAATTCTTAATTAGTCATATAGATCATCTAATTACACTTAGTTTATTGCATTTATTTCAAATAACATCCTACCTTTCATAATTTGAGTGAACCTAGCTAGATCTTTTGTGTGGGGTTTATCTATCTCCTTTAAGGTGAAACATCCTAAGAAATGCAAGAGTAGCCTCTAAGCCCTACCCAAAAATCTATGGTTTAGTTGTCTATATAGTGAAGAGGAAATCTGAAACTCTAGAAGTATAATAGCTATATCTAATTCTGCTACATTCACTATATCTAGTACCTAAGTTTAGGGTGCCATAGTTGGAAAAGGAAAAGAAAATATTTGAATTTTATCCTCTGTATTATTTGACTTTTCTAAGTATTTTGATTTGAAAATTTCGAAACCTTATTTTCAAGTTGTAGCTCCAAATTGGAGAAGTGAAAGGTGAATAACTGTGAGGAAGATTTTGGAGGAGTTGAAACCAATAGTGGTGAGAAAGCTATGGATTTGCAAGGGTATTAAATGGGTTGATCCCCTATAGGAGGTTGCTACCCTTCCAAAAGGACTGCAGTTAACAAAGGGGAAAATAGTATAAGTATATGAAAATAGGAGTATTCTATTTATATAGTGTCTATCAGTTGTACAGTGTCACTGACACATTGAATGTAACCAATGAGATTTTGATTTTCCAATGAGGCTTAATGAATTAAATTTTTAGAGTGGTTTTTTCTCCACTCATAAATACAGTGTTGTGGATCCTCTTGATTTGTAATTTGTTTGTGTTTGTGTCTGATCAATCATATTTGTTCAAGAATTTTAGTCTTCATTTCATGGTGCTTCTTCAACATTTGAATATCTATGATAATTGAAGTTTATATGCATAAATTTGTGAGGATTAATTAAGTTAGATTTGATTTGAAATGACTAAATAATGAATAAATACATGACTAAATCAATGACTAAATATATGACTAAAGTAATGACTAAATATATGCCTAAATAAATGACTACCATGACTAAATAAATGACGAGCTAACAACAATCAATAACTAAATTAATGACTAAATATATGATTAAATAAATTACTACCATGAATAAATAAATGACTAGTTAACAATAATCAATGACTAAATCAATGATGAATTCAATGACTAAACCAAAGACCAAGTCAGTGACTAAATCAATGACTAGATGAATGACTAAAATAGTTTAGTCATAAAAATTTTTAGCGTTATAAATGACTGGCAATAAACTACTAATGGTCACATTACCAAAATTAGTCATTTATATGCAATTTTTTATAGTTTATCTAGTCATATATTTCTATTTTTGTACTAGTGGTAAGTTCATTGTGGTCTATATTGATGACTTTACCATCTTCTCAAAGAAACATCAATATCATTATCATCACTTGTAGCAAGTTCTCAAAAGGTGCTAGCAACACGGTATTTCTCTCAACCCCAAGAAATCCATTTTTGGGGTTACAGAAGGTCAACT
Source organism: Sequoia sempervirens (assembly GCA_007258455.2). NCBI lineage: Eukaryota > Viridiplantae > Streptophyta > Pinopsida > Cupressales > Cupressaceae > Sequoia > Sequoia sempervirens. The sequence continues at coordinate 151,912,991 of VDFB02256132.1, read as the reverse complement.
TCTTGGACATATTATGTAAAAGGAAGGAATCAAGATCAATCTCAAGTGGGTCAAGCCAATTCAAAGTCTTACTTTAATTTCGAGTAAGATGGTAGTCCACTCCTTCTTTAGGAAAGTGAATTTCTTGTGGAGGTTTTTTCTAGACTTCACAAAGAAGACTTGTTGTATCACTAATATGATGAAAGGTAAGTCATTTTTTCATTAGAGTGTAGACGAAAAAGCTTCTTTCAACAAAATTAAGGAGGCTATTTCTCATGCTCTAGTCTTAGTCTTCCTAGACTATAGAAAATAATTTATCATGTACAATTATGCTTTTGATTATACACTATTTGCTATCTTGGTGCAAAAAAAATGAGAGGATTGAATTTCCTATAGCATTCATGATTTTTCCTCTAAAATTTCCTGAGCTTAAGTACTGACCAATGAAAAAGCATGCTTATGTTGTGGTCAAAGCAATTAAACATTTAAGATTCTACATCCTTAATTTCCATATTGTTGCATTAGTCCCTAATTCCACAGTCAAGTCCATCTTGACTCAATAGGAGTTTAGAACTAAAAGAGGCAATTGGATTTCCAAAATCTATGAATATAACATGGAAATTAAACCCACAAAGTTGTTTTGTGGGAAATTTTTCTATCAACTGATAGTTGATAGTCTACCAGAAGAATTATTTTGATGATGAAGAAATAAATACTAAAGATATTCCTATAGTCTTGTTTGTAAGCAAGACTGACAAATGGTACTCAAATATTGCACACTACCTTGCCTATGGAGAATGTCTTGAGTACCTATCATTTAAGAAAAGAGGCAATGAAGCTCAAGGTTGCAAATTTTGTTCTTCGGGACAATGGTTTGTATAAGAGGAGTCTTAATGGAACCTTTCTATGTTGTGTGGACAAAAAGAAACAAAGTAAGTTATTGGAATTATTTCACAACTTAGCATGCAAAGGACAATTTTGAGCACCTATCACTGCTCACAAGATATTCTAAGAAAATAATACTAGCCCACACTCTTTCAAGATGCCTACAATTGGGTACATAAGTGTGAGTTATGCTTGTAGTTTGTGGGGAAACCCAATTTGGAAACTTTACCCCTCAAGTCAATGGTAATTGAAGAACCCTTTCAGTAGTGGGGTATCTATTTCATTAGTGTAGTCAACCCAACATCAAGTACATGGCATAGCTATGTTCTCATGGCTACTAACTATTTCACCGAGTGGGTGGAATCCATTCCAATAAGCATGCTACTTCTGAAGTGGTATGTAATTTTACCAAGGAGAATATCATTTCATGGTTTGACGTTCCAAACAAGATTGTAGTAGATAATGCTAATTATTTCTAATCCAATGAAATAACAGAGTTTTTTTTTTTAATATGGGATCACTCTTTCTCATTCTTTAGACAATTACCCCCAAGGGAATGGTCAAGCAAAATTGAGCAACAAGAATCTAGTTAGCATTATCAGGAAGCTGGTGGTTGAAAAGTAGAGGTCTTGGCACAAGGAATTGTATGATGCATTGTGGGAATGTCGCATTACCCCCAAATGGGTGATAAGCATGTCTCCATTTTAACTCTCAAGTATGATATGAATGAAGAAATACCTATCACACTAGAATTTCCTACATTGAGATTCGTTAAGGCCACTGAAGATGAAACTTTTGATAACTCTATTAACAAGCACATCATGTTTCATGTTGAGCTAGAAGAGAAGCATATACAAGTGGTGGATTGCATCACAAAATACTAGATCCAAGTCAAAAGGATTTTTTATAAAAAAAAAAAGTCTCATGATTTCCAAATTGGATATCAAGTTCTATTGTGGTACAAAAGATGAGAACCAAAAATAATGCATGGAAAGTTCAATTATTTATGGAGAGGACCTTTCACCATTCATCAAATTTGTGGTGAGAATAGTTTTCTTCTAGTGTACTAGGATGAAATTCCATTTTTGTTTCCTCACAATGGACAACATTTGAAGCTTTTTACTCAATGAAGCATTAGATAGGTTTGCATAATATTTGTATAGTTTTGCATCTTTTTCTTTTGGTATTTTTATGTATTTAAGTTGCCTGACGCCTAATGGATGGATGAAGGAACTTCTATTCTAGGGTTCTCCTCCCTTTTATTATTTCAAAGGATGATCAAAGGAAGCTCCCTATTTAGATCCAACTATTATCCTTGAATTTAGCATGCTCAATTCATGGAATAACCCCTATGAAACTTGTTTGTTTCGTAGCCCACATCCTCTAAGCATATTAAACAAGGAAAATATCAATCACCTTCATGCATGAATTGATCTCTTGAAAAGTCATTTTTGAGAAATTCGACTTTTTCCCTTCTAAAAAATTGCAAAAGATCAAATTTGTAAAAAAACTTGTTCTTAGAGTTTGTGATTTTCTACATGTGCAAGAGTGTTGAAATTTAGCGCTCTTGCACCTTTGGCAAATTTCTTTTTTGGAGTGTCGTGGCACTGATTTTCAGTGCTACTACACTTCAACCTTCACACAACTCATTAATGGTAGATATTAATGAGGGTATTAAGTATGTTTTATTCTAGTTTTAATCATAGCTTTATCTTCATTCTTCTACTATTCATTGTTATCTATTCTTTACACCCATTTTCCCCTTTTTCCAATTTATGTTTTCATTTATTTATAGATTTCTATCAACTTCCCAATTTTTTGCAATTTCTAGGGTTTTAGGTATGTTGAATTCTTTCAAATTCATTTCTTTCATGTTTTGTTCATGTTTTTTCTTTGTTTTTCTTGTGTTATAAACATGTTTAAGGTTTCAAAGTTATTGCTTATGTTGATTTTTGTTTACTTTTTCTTACTATTATAAATAATTGATTTATCTTTAGGGTTATTTTCTTTATTTTTTAGTTATTTTCATACCATTGATTAGTTGACTTTCAAAACACTCCATGATTGTTATTATCTTACATTGTAAATCTAAGACACCCAGCTATAGTCAAAATCAGTGAGGCTTTAACCATGGTTTGTGTTGAAACCTACTCATTAAAATGTGAAATGTGTGGTTTAAAATCCACACTACCCGTCAAAACCATAATTCCATATGTATGATACAATATGGATCTTATTTCTTGTTTTGTTTTATTTTACCAATTTTTGTGCCCTAGTAGAGTTTTTTTCCTAAAGTTGCACTTTTCAACCAACATGTGTGTTAGGTTCTAAACTCTTACCTACATAGTCAATCCACATGTTCTACCCAAGGTGTAGGTCAAGGTTGAAACCCCAAACAACACAATCACTACCATGAATATATGTAACCGTGGGAATTTTTTTGTAATTACATATAATTTCTTGTCAAACATGTAGGTAGGGGTTTAAACACCAACCAGCATGTTATCATTGTACACCCAAAATGCGTTAATAAATGCACTTTCCAAGAATAATACATGCAAGGGTAGCATTTTTTTCCATACCTACAATACTTGAAAATTTACCCCATGTAGGGTGGGATTTTTTCCTACCCTTCCAACATTTTGACTCACCATCATGCAGAGGCATGGGATTTTTGCACCATTGCATTTAAATTGAAATGCCCATGAAAGAGTGTATAATTTTTGTGCCATTACATCTGAACTATCAAATCAATTGCAATATCTTAATTTTCACCTGATACTACACAAAATCCTATAAAAAAAAATTCTAACAGTGGGAAACATGAAATTTATTTCTATAGTTTCTCTTACATGTTGTTTCAGACATTGACACTTGAATTATTAAAAGGGTACAAGCAATTTACTTTTCATACAATATGTTGGTTATTTTTTAAGAACCAAATTGATCTCAAGAAATACCTATGGACTTTTCCATTTCCAATGATCAGTACTTCTAAAGGGATTGGCCAACAAATGAATAGAAGATGCAAGACTTCCATTCCTACTTTGTGGGCTTTGTGAAATCTGGGAGGGTGATCTCACAATGTATACTTAATAATTCACATAATTATAACTAGATACACTATCAATAATAGATACTTCTCATAAAACCATTCAATACAACACATCAAATAAGTTGGCAACTCTTTTATCAATGTCATGTATATTGTGCATGATAAGGTGGAACTTCAACACAAAACAATGGTGGCATCCATTTGAGATTTTGTAGTTTATAAATGAGTAGCTAATGAATCAACATAGAAACTAAACCACAAGTACTTTGCACAAAACCAATTCCTTTATCCCAAGCACAGAGTCAATATCAATCTATGTGGCTTGATAACAACTTAAACAATAGCACCTATAGCCTCAAGAAACCTTGTATTACAATATTTCTCTATGACATTCATGATTATTACTACTTACAACTATCCTAGCACCTAGTTCTTGCAAGTTATTAATATAACCCAAGCACTTACATTAATTCATTGAATCAATAAGCAAGCATGAAATTAAACATCCATCAAGAAATGATAGAGACAAATGAAATAAATCCTACACTACTTTCACTCATAACTCATAGAACACATACAAGGAGAGACAATAGCCATGAAACTGATATTACTCTGTATTGTAAATGCTATACTATTACCAAAATTACATGCATAACAATGAACTCCAAAAGAAAATTAAGACAAAAACTCTAAAACTTGCTTAGTATTGTTTTGAAAATTTCATAGTGTTAACTCAAAAAATTTCCACTAACTCCTACTTTCAACCCTGAATTATTTCTTATATAGATGAAAGAGTAAAACAAGTTTCAGGCGAGGAAGCACACATGTCAAAATTTCATTGGACCGCTATAACAATATTCCTTTTCAATTACACTTGAGTCTCCAGGTGGTGCAAATAAACATGAGGCAGAATTGACCTCAACTCATTGTAGAAAATTGGTCCCACCTTAAAATGGCATCATTTGTTTGTTACAACAACTTCAAAATATTCCCCACATGCTCAAAAAACAATGCCAACCATGGGAGAACTAGAACAATAAAACTTATGAAGCAACAAAAGGAAATATGATAAAAGTCAAAATTCATTTATCCATATTAGCACCACATGCTACTCATTTCAAATTGAGGAGAGAACAATATTTTACCATGTTTTGTCAAAAGCCTTTTTTTTATTATATTCAAGCTATGTATTATTATTCTCCTATCCATTATTTACCTTATCCATTAATCCCTACACAGATTCATTATGTGTATTTCTCCAACCAAATGTTATACTCTTCCTCAATAGGCCATATTACATTCAGAAAACCTTGTACTTTAGCACTAGACTGAGAATATCTAGCATCAATCAAGACCCTGGCCTCTTTAAAAAAGATTTCCATCTTTGTTTCAATTTCCACCATTGTATCAATATTTGGGTATAGTAGGATGTAGTCAGGATAGTTAACGCCATCATAGCTACTGCAAGCATCAAACCCAAATCTTTCTTCCAGGTGTTAAATAGTTGAAACTCGCCTTTTGGACTCAATATCTATAGCATACCACATTCCTCCATCTCTTTGAATATTTTCAACTTACTTTGAAGCTGCACACCTAAATTTACATGGAAGGTAGTTATCTCATTAATTGAGTCAATGATTTGTGACATGTGAGGAATATTAGTAGGTGTCTTGGGATCCTTCTTCATTTTGGGCACCATTCCCTCAAGGCATTCATCGTAATAATCCAATTATTCCATTCATTCTTGAAGGCCTCTTGTACCTACAGATACTTTACAGTTTCCTCCTGAATATTCTTATAGGTGACCCAAACATCATCAACCTTGTTAAAAAACTTAGTCACCCTATGCTTCAATACGTCCTCAAAAATTTCATTTTCCACCTTGACAGTTTCAAGTTTGGCCTTACTGACATTTTCTTTCTTAGTAGTCAACTTACCATTCAAATTATCAATTTTCAAGGCCAAGGTCTCCCTATCCTATGTAGACAAATCTAAGGAAGAAGAGGATGGAAAGGTTATTTCACTATTTGACTGAGTATATTGAACAATCGCCCTCATCTTATTTATTTCATCCAAGGCCTTATTGTACTTCTTTAGAAAAGAATCATATTTCTTCTAAGAAATATGTACAGTATCCACACTAAGCATTGAAACATTAGTAGTTAACTCAATTTCTTAGACTCGAGTTATATTTGTAGCTTTTCTTACCACTAAAGAACCAACAACTTCTTCAATAGGCCTAACAACATCATGTTTAATAGGATTAGGTGACATAGACCAAATTGCAAGAGTAAGCAACTTTGGAATATATCCATAACCAAACACTTTATCCTCAAACTGAGCTTCAAATATTAAAGCTTGAGGGTCTCTTATCACTGCATCATATGCTATGGTAGTAGTGATAGTACATCCTAGTAATAACATGATTCCATTGTCCTTGACAATTTTCCTAGCCTTAGTGGGAGTAATAGCTGCAATTTCAACCACAATCTTTTCCTCCTCTGGCTTCTTAGCTTCCTCCTGATGAGAAGGTTCATCATTAGCTCAAGTTGATTCAAGTCTCTCCTTTATCTCTTTACTCCACTATTGAATAATAAACTCCTAAAATTCCTTTGAATGCACAAATTTATCATCAGTAAGAAATTCCTCACTCCCTAATCTTGGGGTCATCATCAATTTCTTTTTCATATTACCATTTGGTAATTCTATCAATGGGAACATCTAAACTATGAGTTTCCTCAACATGAGGGGGAGGAAATTTCTGCTCCACCTCCTCATTTCCTAGCACATGTTCTGCCATTTTCTCCTCCCTAACTTCTTGACCATCTATAGGATGCTCTAGGATATCCATAGCTTGTTGTTATTATTCTAGGATAACTTATGCTTTATCAGTAGCCTCCTTCACCTTCACCTAAAAATCACCATTTTGATAATCCCTTAGGATAGTGAAAGCTCTTTTAAGAGGATTTGTAATTACATTGTATGGGCTCACATAAAAGGCATTCCTCTTTATGATATTTTCTTCAATGTTCATTATAGCTATCCATTCCTTCTTTCTGTTCATGACAACCTCATCACTTGTCAGATTCCTCAACACATCAGCCCTATATAAAAATTCATGTTTTATCACTGATAAGTTTTTCTTTGTTCTTCTTCCTCCCACAAATCCTTCCAAATCAAAAATCCTAATCTCATTAATAGGCATCCTGAGGTTATTCACCATGATCCCAAACCTTTCATATCCCTTAGGGGTAGTAACCTTGAAATAAGAAAAACTACATTGGGGATGCACCACAATGCCTTTCCTAGGCTTTCTAAACATCTCTTAATCAATGAAATAAATCTTCGACATGAGTTCCATAAAGGACAATATGTCTAAGAAATACAGGGGTAACAATGTGGGGCCACTTTTGCTCCATAAGCTCTAATCAGAGTATATTTTGAATGAAGGAACCAATCTGCCTAATTATGTGTTACTCTAGACCCTGGAGTATCTTTTGGGTGCATACTATTTATGATCTTAGGAGAAAGTCTGTGAATAGGTGCTCCACCCAATGCTTCCAAGATGCCATGTTTTATAACATTAGAAAATAGGATATCAATGGAATTGGAACATTCCTTATCTCAAATGTATGTCCACATTTGTACTGGTAAAATGTTATATTTCTAAGGGAAATTTAGGGCATCTTAGAGAAACCTCCAAGAACAGTAGTGCCTTTGGTAAATTTAATTCAGATTAGATTTCCTCAAAGACATGTACAACTATGTCCTAAAGCAGAAACAGACATAGTTCATTTCCCACATTAATCCTTCTGAGAGAAGCACATCTAAATTCAACATCATGCATTAACAAATTCTACTACAAGAACCAACTAGCATGAAAGATGATACAAAAACCTAGAACATAAAGATTTACATGGGGAAAATCCTTTTAGGTAAAAAACCCCACCCTCCAAAGTTTGAGCCATTTTATTATTCAACAATAAAAGGTTACAAACAATTTCAGTCTTATGGCCTTTTCAGAGATTACATCTTGCTCATTCTGGATACAACCTGGTAGCAAACTCTCCCCTTTACATTTCCTAATCAATCCATTAGACCATACAATCTTTGCACTATTGCAATACCCTCACAGTATATAGTGCAAATCAACAAGAAAGAAATCAACCATGATCCATGATCAAGAGATATTTCAGCAACATAACCTACGTCTCTCTTCCTCTCCTTTACAGAATGTCCAATGCATACATATATACATTCATTCTTAACTGCCTCTATGAATCGGTTCATTTTCAACTGTCAGATCACAACTGTTGAGTATCAAGCTTAGAATCATTGTCTTCCATTTCCCAAACGTAGATGTTTTCATTTCCTTGTATAGAAGTTTCCAAACACACTATTTTCCTTCCACATAGAAACGGTTGTAATAGTCTCACAGCAAAACAGTTCATAATCCACCTTCTTTGATTGGTCCAAGACACACCACGTAGGACATTCTTCCAATCGATCAAAAGCATTCAAACAATATTCGCATGTTGGTGAGACACTAACCGTGTCTCCCTGATGCCACAAGATTGATTACACATCCACTGCTATTGGCAAGAGTCATTGCTATTGGCAGGAGACCAAAATGAGTTCAAAAGTCACATTGACATCAACACTCCCATCGGCGAGACTTACTCTATTGGCAAGATTGGTGAGACCTTTCACCGATATCCTTAGCAAACCCATCGTCCAGACAATCGCTAGTTGCTATGAGTCATAATGAGCCCTCAAGTCATACCAATATGAACATCCATCAACAAGACTTAGGCTATTGCTAAGAGTCACCCTGTGGGTTCCAAGTCACCCCAAATCCATCCTTTGCCAGGAGTCCTACTGACAAAAGACCATACCATCAATGAGACAATAATTTGTTGCCAAGAGTCTCCAAGGTCACACCTATCACAGAAGCCACTTGTTTCTTAAATTCTCCCCAACATCCAATAATAATAACCTGTCAGCCAGACCAAACCACTTGGCAGAGGGTTACACCAAACACAACAAGTCACACCAATAACATCCCCCACCAAGAGTCTCTCTGACCAAAAACCATCGGTCAGAGTCACAATCACTATCAATAGGATATTTCCATTGGCAAGACTAAGACTCATTCCAACAGAGGCAAGTCACACCAATTGCTACATTGGCCAGATGGACCAAGGGTCACACCAATATTGGCCAAACTTTCTACGATCATCGAAACATCATTCTGAATGTCCAAGTTACGTCGAAGGCTCAGGTTATTCTGATCATTGAGAGATTCCAAAAGTCACACTAACAAGCTAACAGATTAAGATTAGAGGAAGATCGGCCAGACATATCAATAGTCACAGCGACCATGCTTACTCAGAGGTTTCAACCTATGAGATTGAGGCACACAATTCCAACAATCTCCCACTTGACGAAGATCACATAGGAACGTCCAAAGAACTCAGAAACTAAGACCACACTAGCTCCACCATTTCAGACCCTATAGCTCTCAAGACACCCAACCAACAAGTTTCCACATATAATAGTCCATCAGACAACTTGCAACAAAGACCAGGCATCCAACTGCAACTCACTATCCAACAAAACAACCAAAATGCAACCAATCATAGCCTTTCAAGAAACCACATAGATCTCAAACATGCTCTCATGCTCCATCAAGACTTCTATACCAACATCCATGATGTCCACCATTTAGGAAACAATCCCTGTCATCTTCCAACATGCCATGTATGGAAGAAAGAACATGCCAAGGTGAATAAGCACCAGTCCAACAAACAAAAGCAAAATATCCCAGTGATATCATCAACAAGATACTGCTACCACTTCTCTATGCTCAAACACTATACATAAGTAATATCAACTTCAAAGCCTCAAAATGAACACAACAGTGAAGTCACTCTCCAAAAACAAGATAAAAGACACCAGCTAGAATAACAATCAAACTGACTGCTTCCATCCAACTGATAAACCCACATGACTAAAAATAGCACCCACAACTCATGCTATTCCATTCAATCTCACATATCTCAAAGGTATCAACATTAGTAAACTCATGCCAAACCATAACCAACTCATTAACAACAAATACAAGCTCCAAGTGCCAACTAGTCGAAGAAGACAAAACACAACAAGAACTCCCACTGCCTGAGTAATTCCAAATCTGAAAGATCAAAGACATACCAAGTCTACCAATAACAGCACATAGAAAATATAACCATGTAGAACCAAGGACACATCTGCAAACCAAACATCTACAAGAAACATTTTTCTCACCACAAGTCTTCACAATTCTCCCAAGTTCTCCACATGCAACAAAGGAAAATTATTAAGAACCTCCATGTCATCACCCATGAACATGAGTGAAAACACATGATCATAAGCTAGTGATCACCATAGCTCCAACCAAACCTCAAACCAATGTAATGTGAAAACAAAAATCCAAGAAGAAAATGAAGACCAAAGAGAGAAACTTTGCACAACATATTCCTTTAGAACATCCTCCTATAGACACTTCTAACTACCAATTGTGTCAAGAATGATCTCTTTCTCATCCAAAAATAAAATCCTTAACAACATCCAACCGTTCAATCACTAATATCAAACCAACTTTAAAACATGTAATCAACATGGATGTAAGCCTCTCAAAGAAGATAAGCTACTTCATTCCCCATTTCAGGAAATCATCCCATACATCATCTCCTACCAATTCTCACTAGTAAATAACATAACAAAATTTCTCAAGGAGATAAAACAAGTTGTACATCTTCCACTATGAATCCTCCAGAACCATTAATCAACAATTCAAGATCCATATCATGAAAGTGAACATAAAACACATCTAAAAAATATAATGGGCCAAATACCTCTCAAATAAATTGCCGAGAAGACCAAGAGTGGGAATGGGAATACTCCTTCAAGATATACAAGCCATCATGACTAATCCAAGAGAAATCTCCTCATAGGTCTCTTATTGAACTCACGTTCAACCAAGGTGTAGGCTTCTCAGACTTTTTGCTAAAAACTTCATCAAGAGTAACATCAACAACACTTGTCTCATAAGAGAAAAACAACCTCACCTTATTCTTCATGTATCGATGAGTACTAGCAACCGATCATCTCATGCTAAAATCCAACTTTCAAGCACCACCAACACCTCAGCCAAAGACTCCAAGCATCCTCCATGGTTCCAATATGTTGCACATCTTCAAATAATGTCCATGCAAATGCGAAAGAACCCTTCTACAGCAATAGGATCTAAAAGCTCCCCCTTGAAACATCTACAACACTAAAGAAGACAATTCACCACCATGTGATGAACCCACAGTTACTACTAAAGCTCCCACTAAAACATGACATCTGACCTCTCCAAGCATCATGACCACCTGCTACAGGTTCCCATAACTGACTATTCAAGTACTCAACAATATCCATCCTCTCATCTCAAAGGTATCACACCAATGCACAAGTGACCATAGACAAGGCTAGCTAACAAGTCTTTACCAGCAATGAATCAACCTCATGGATAAAGATAATCCACATCCATGTTATCTCACTGTAGCCAATGGGTAGCTAATCCACCAATCGCATAACTTGTAGATCACAAACATCGAACATGCAAACCCATCATCACATTGGAAATTGCAACATTGAGATTTCAAAGAGAATAACCACATAGACAACATGACTTAAACACCAAATCACATGAAACCTAATTTTCCAAACATGTCCACAATGAGCACCATAATCAAGGAACCCACAAGAACCACCACAAGAATGCTAAGTGAAAAATCACGTACCAAAACTCCCATGCAGAGAAGAAATCATACCTCCTCAAACCATGCACAAAGCATGCATGCAGAACTACAACTATCTCATCCAGCAACACCCCAAAAGCTAGGGTCTAGAAAATAGTTTAATAGCAGCTCCACATAACCACAAGTTTTTCTTAACCATGTAAAACTTTCAAAACCATAGAGCCATGCAAGTACAAAACATCCTTAAAAATAAAATAGCAGTTCAGGAAATCTAGGCCCCTTTCAGGCCAAATCTAAACCACCAACATGTACATGCATCCGAGAAAGAGAGAAAGGCTATTTCGGAATCTTGCAAATCAACTAATGATTAACTCCATAGCCTTTATGTATTCGAGGTTAAAAAGAAACACCACCTAGCATAAGCACTCTCTTCCATGGCTGATAAACAACCTAGGCTTCTCCATATCATCAAGGAGCCTCTCACACAGACACCCAATATGAAAGCTTTACTGCTACACAACCACGGATCAATAAAATCCACCTCATACACCAAGGTTATACCATTACCAAAAAGGAGATATAGATCACAACAAACCATCATGATCAACTCCCTTTTCTCCATCTTCAACATCCTTCAAGCTACATGTTGTCTCCAAATATCACAAGACTTCCACTCACTAAAGGATCAATACGTCAGTCAATTCCTCTAGGTTTCCTCCAGTCTAACAACCTAAGAAATCTTTATAGGAGAAATACTCAGACCCAACAACTAGAAGAAGGCTCTGATACCACTTGTAAAGGAAATTTAGGGAATCTTAGAGAAACCTCCAAGAAGAGTAGTGCCTTTGGTAACTTTAATTCCAATTAGATTGTCGCAAAGACACATACAACTATGTCCTAAAGCAGAAACAGACAGTTCATTTCCCACATTAATCCTTTTGAGAGAAGCACATGTAAATTCAATAGCATGCATTAACAAATTCTACTATAAGAACCAACAGACATGAAAGATGAGACAAAAAACCAGAACACAAAGATTTACATGGGGAAAACCATTTCAAGTAAAAAACCTCACCCTCCAAAGTTTGAGCCATTGTATTATTTAGCAACAAAAGGTTACAATACAATTTTAGTCTCATAGCCTTTTCAGAGATTACATCTTGTTCATTCTAGATACAACCTAGTAGCAAACTCTCCCCTTTACATTTCCTAATCAATCCATCAGACCATACAATCTTCGTACTGTTGCAATACCCTCACACAGTATATAGTGTATATCGACAAGAAAGAGATCAACCATGATCCATGATCAGGAGAGATTTCGGCAACATAACCTTGCCTCTCTCTTCCTCTACTTTATAGAACGTCCAATGCATACATATATACATTCATTCTCAACTGATTGTATGAATCAGTTGTTTTTCAACTGTCAGATCACAATTGTTGAACATCCAGCTCAGCATCACTGTCATCCATTGCCCAAACATAGATTTTTTCATTTCCTTGTATAGAAGTTTCCAAACACACTGTTTTCCTTCCAAACAGAAATGGTTGCAACATTCTCCCAACAAAATGGTTCATAATCCACCTTCTTTGATTGGTCCAAGACACACCATGTAGGACAGTCTTCCAATCAGTCAAAAGTGTTCAAACAGTATTCGCATGTCAGTGAGACACTAACCATGTCTCCCCGATGCTACAAGACTGATTACACATCCATCGCTATCGGCAAGAGTCACTGCTATTTGTAGGAGATCAAAATGAGTTCAAAAGTCACATCGACATCAACACTCCTATCAACGAGACTTACTCTATTGGAAAGATCGGCAAGAACTTTCACCGATATCCTCAACAGACCCATCGCTCAGACAATTGCTAGTCGCTATGAGTCATAACAAGCCCTCAAGTCATACCAATATGAACATCTATTGGTAAGACTTAGGCTATCGCTAAGAGTCACCCCATAGGTTCCAAGTCACCCCGAGTCCATCCTTTGCTAGGAGTCATACCGACAACAGACCATACCATCAGTGAGAGAATCATCTGTCACCAATAGTCTGCAAGGTCACACCTCTCACCAAAACCACTTGTCGTCCAGAGTCTACCAGACATCCAATAAGAATAACCTATCAGCCAGACCAACCCACTTGGTAGAGGGTTACACCAAACACAACAAGTCACACCGAGAACATCCCTCACCAAGAGTCTCTTTGACTAAACACCATCGGCTAGAGTCACAATGACTATCAACAAGATAGTTCCATCAGAAAGACTAAGACTCATTTCGATAGAGGAAAGTCACACCGATTGCTACATCGGCTAGATGGACCAAGGGTCACACCGATATTGGCCAGATTTTCTACCATCACTGAAACATCATTCTTACTATCCAAGTTATGTCAAAGGCTCAGGTTATGCTGATCGATGAGAGATTCTAGAAGTCACATCGACAAGCTGATAGATTAAGATCATAGGTAGATCGACCAGACATATCAACAGTCACAACAACCATGCTTAGTCAGAGATTTCAGCCTGTGAGATTGAGGCATACAATTCCAACAATTTTCACTATCCCTAAGTCTCAAATCCAATTTCCTATTCCAATCATAATCACCCTCCTATAAGAGCATATGCATTAACAGAGAGTAATGAGGTAAATACAAAGGGAGCACCTCATTTTTCAAATTGACGAAATCCTCATGTATTTGGTGAACAACAAAACTAGCATAATCAAAACTAGTGTTCCAATTATGACCTTGTATAGTTTCTACCATCACCGATAAATCAGGAGCTATCCTTACCTCAAATTCATGAGTCAATACTTAATTTAAGCAATAATAAGTGTTCTTGAAGTAATCTACAAATTTTTCACACTCAAAAGGCTCAACATCCTTAGCAGTGAATTTCACCTTTCTCTTTCTATGCTGCACAAGTAGTCTCTCTTTGTATGCAATTTTTTTTCTCATACTCAACATGCCTAAACTTTCCAGTATAATTGGGATTTAACCCAAAACATCTATTATCTTGTATTTTGTTACTTCCAAGATCACATCACCACTTTCACTTCTGATTGTCTTGTCAATCGGATTATAGTGCCTAGCCAGTTCCATCATCAAGTCCACTTCTAAAAGCACATTTGGGACCACAAGCTTTCCAAGGTTCAACCCCCATAAATAAAAGGTAGGCTTACTACAATAAGAGAATATGCATTAACAAAGAGTAATGATGGAGATACAAGGGGAGCACCTCCTTTTTCATATTGAGGAAATCCTCATGCATCTGGTCAAAAAAAAAAATTGGCATAATCTAAACTAATGTTCTAATTACGACCTTGTATATCTACCACCACCACCAATAAATTAGGGGCTATACTTACCTCAAAGTATGAATCAAATACTTGATTTAAGCAATAATAAGTGTTCTTGAAGTAATCTACAAATTATTCACACTCAAAAGGCTTAGCATCCTTAGTAGTGAATTTCTCCTTGTTCTTTATGTGCCTCATTAGTATTCTCTCTCTGTATGCAATTTTTTTTTCCTCATACTCATCATATAGCTTAGCATGCCAAAACTTTATAGTATAATTGTGATTTAACCCAAAAACATCTATCATCTTGTCCTTTGTTACTTTCAAGATCACATCAACACTTTCACTTCTAATGTTTTTGTTAATGGGATTATAGTTCCTAGCTAGTTCCATCATCGAGTACACTTCTACAAACACATTTGGGACCACAAGATTTCCAAGGTTCAACCCCCATAAATAACAAGTAGGCTTACTACAAGACTACCTATTAAAGGCATGCTAAAACAATTACCATCCACTTTGAGGCTAAGGATTTTCACCAATTTCACCAGAACTACCAATTAACCTAATGGTCATGACAACTTGGCCTGTAGGTCTTTTACCAATTCATGAGCCTCCTTCCTTTATGTCTCGAGAGGCCTCTTGCATAAACTTTTTCATTTTTTTCTTTGCACTTCTAGACCTATTAGATATTGCAGGAGTACTTGGTGGAGGGTTGGGTACTACAGGTGGCTTTGACTTACCCTCAGCTAAAACATCATGAGTTTTAAGTTGTTTAACACTCTTTTTTTTTTTCCTCTCTGACCTAATACTATATTCATTGGGGTCCGGATCACTCATGTTTGTAATGTAATAGAACTAGGGTTTATAATTTCTTACAGTCTAAAAGAAACCCTTAACAATTATGATAACACAAAGTACTACTATTGAACGTAACACTTTCCCAAAAATTTATCTAGTACTTTATCACCAAATTGAAGCTATTAGTAATGGAAAAACAAAAAATCCTCCCTATTTCTTATCATCTTTCTAAGTTATTCCACTTGATATAGTTGGCTTACCCGAGTGAATGTTATTCCACACTTTTTACTGGTAGTTTTTGGAACTTCCCACACAATTTCCTCAGCTTTTGGTATCCCTTATACTTGCAAATAAATCAAAGTGCATGATCAACGAGGTATCTAATTTATTTAATGGACAAGAGAGAGAGGCATTCCACCATTAATACTTGATAGTAAGTTCACATGAGTGAGCTAAAAATTAGTCGTTCAAGTTTAAACCCTGATTGTTGATCATTCTGCTTTAAGACTATATCAATGGTTATCAATTCATCTCGCTACTTTCTTCTTTTATTTGTACCAAATCCTTTGGATTTTTCCACATTGCCTCCTCATGCAATATTTTTTGCTTGTCATTGATATACCTCATCCATGACCAAGTCCATCGGTGATACAAATGTTTTATGCAATGAAATATCAACCCTTGGATTGGTGGCTTGTCCTTTGATCACATTTATTTCCCATCACTCATCGCTAATTAAAATTTCACACCTTAAATCCTATTAGCAATGGGAGCTATAATAAAGGGATCAAATTAGGACACATGCACCTACATGAAAAGAAACAACACAAAATACATCATGAATAAGACGTATTTAGATTAGCAAAAAAAACTTTAAATAGGGAACTCTATTTCTTATCACTACTTTGGAATGGATCAACGATGAGTGATAAAAAATCAGGCCATCGCTCATTGCTAATTCTCCTCATATAGTGTGCAAGCAATTAGTAATGAGAGATATTGATAGTGACATTACATATCACATATCACTAATGTAGAATTTAGTGCCTAAAAAGAATCCATGATATGTGATACAAGGGAAACCCATTCCATCGCTCATTGCTAATTAAAATTTATCATTTCATAGCATATCTATGATGGGAAATGAAAATAAGATCATAAGGTTGGAGGATATTGCTTATCGCTATTATAATATTGAAGGCTCAAAATCCATTAGTGATAAGTGATCCCTCAATAATACAAATAACATTTCTCATCACACATTCAAATTAAGAGCTCCAGTAGCTATTTGTGATGAGTGATATCAAAGAAATACCACTTCATCACTCATTTCCATTTCAAAAAATGCACTTCTGAAGTAATTAGCAATGAGCAATAAGGATAAAAGGCTGATAGAACTTAAGTGAAAATGTTTAGGCATATGCTCATAAGTTGTTTTAATGGAGGGGGGCCTCTTAGGATGACATGATATAAAGGACTCAAAACTCCTAAGTCATAGTAATGCAAAGGATGTAATGGCCAAAAAGGACTTTTATTTAACCTTATAAAAATTAAGATTCTTGGACATAGGAGTGGGGAACCGGTTACCAGATGATAGTGATAGACATAAGAAGTTTTTTTTTAATGACTAGGAATAGGAAATACGAAGTCAATAGTGAAATAAAACCCCGCAATAGTGAAAAGAAAATAAAATCCTAACCCCATCGATATCAACGAAAATGTGACAAGGCTTTTAGATGGAACATCAAAATTTTGTAGGTTCAATCAATGGCTCTGAATGGGGGTGTATGCCTCTTGTAGGCATGGAAAAATCCCAAAAATCTCAAGTCGAAGCAAGCCAAAAGATTGGATAAAAAAAAGAGACCAAAACTAGGAAGCTACCTAGACAAGGTAACAAGACCAAAGTAGACACAACAAAGGAAAACACACCTATATACAAAGATATACAAAACCTCCAACGTACATGGAAAAAAAAAATACTTAGGAGAAGTATGGCTTTAAGAATTATCCATGTACTAGCAGTTCAAAAATTTCACCTCTTAAGCTTTGAAGGAAATATGAATCCTCCCCATGTGCCCTAGCCATCCAATAAGGGCCCATCCATAATGATTTTGATTTCCCATGCTTTCCCTTGTCATGAGCCATCGCATTCCAAGCTAACACCATACTATCCACCTCAAAATTTCTAGGAGAAGCTCTTTTATCATATAGATGTTTAACTTGCAACTACATCTTCATATTTTTAGCATGAGCTTTTCTTCTAGTTTCATCAAATTTCACCAAATTATTTATTTTTTGTTGCATATCATCACATATCTCTTCATTGTACTCTTGCAAACACTTGTAAATCTTTAGAAGTTTATTTTGTGGAAATCTAGCATCTAGACCATACACTAATCCAAATGGTGAATAACCAGTAGCCTTTTTTCACAATCACTCTATCTGCCTAGAGTACCAATTTTAGCTTTGAGTCCCAAGGCTTTTTGTTATTTTCCATCACTCTCTTGATTATTTTCATCAATATCTTATTGATAGACTTAACTTGACCATTTCCTTGGGGATGGTAAGTGGATGAATAAGAAGCATGTATACCATGTCTCTCACAAAAGTATTTAAATTCATTTGAATAGAAACAAATAGCATTTTCTAAGATAATCCTCTCAAGGAATCCAAATCTGATGAGAATATTATTCAATAGGAAATCAACCACCACCTTGCTTGTTGCATTCTTTGTAGGTATTGCCTCTACCCACTTTGTAAAATAATCAATGGAAAAAAGGATCCATGAGTGGCCTCCACTAGACTTTTCTAGTATCCCTCTAATGAAATA
Source organism: Sequoia sempervirens (assembly GCA_007258455.2). Classification (NCBI taxonomy): domain Eukaryota; kingdom Viridiplantae; phylum Streptophyta; class Pinopsida; order Cupressales; family Cupressaceae; genus Sequoia; species Sequoia sempervirens. The sequence continues at coordinate 151,894,347 of VDFB02256132.1, read as the reverse complement.
ATTTCCCGATTGTTCGAAAGGAACTTGAACTATCATAGGCCCAAGTGGAAAATTCCCTAAAAATTTCAACTTTCCTATGAACCTTTGAAAAGCATCACAAGTCTTAACAAACTTGTGAGCATCCTTAAAAATAGTAGGCCACTAGAATACCACTCTTAAAATCTTGTGTGTAGTGGTCTTTTCCATGCAGTGACCACCACACAACCCATTGTGCATTTCCTACAAGAGTTCTAGTGCCTACTTTCCATCTACACATTAAGAAGTACACCATCTAGGATTTTCCACTGCAACTCATTGTCAATAATCACATACTTGACAGTATGTAATTTCAATGTCCTCTTATCATTGCCAGCCATATTAGTAGGACACTACAAGGTTTGCAAATACTAGAAAATTCTTCTATACCATCCCAATGTTTGCATATCACTGATAGGTGCAACATCAATCACTTTAGTCTAATTAACTTGATTAGCTTCAAAATTAGCCTCTGCCATTAATTTGGCTAGGTCCTATCCTCTTACCAATTTGGTAATCTAAACATCAATGTTAAATTCTTATATCCTATTGGTCCATCTACACCTTCTGCCTATTGTCTCTTGTTGAGTGAAAATGTCTTTCACTGCAGCGCTTGGTACAAAAGCTATGACTGTAGCTCCTTGTAAGTAAGTCCTAAAATTGTTCACAGCCTTTACCAGGGCATATGCTTGTTTCTCAATAGTATCATACTTCAACTCTACAGCTTGTAAATATTTGCTAAAAAATGCAATGGGTTGCTCAAAACCTTCCTCATTTTTCTATAACAAAACAACAACAATGGTATGAAAAGAGGCAAAAGAGAAAATGTGTATTGGTTTAAAAAAGTTGGGAGTTGGGAGACTTCAAAACTAGAGCCTCTTTAATAGATTGTTTTATTTTCCTGAAAGCATGACTAGGCTCCTCACTCGAAAGCACCTTTCCACCTTTCTTCAGCATTTTGGAAATAGGTCTTGTGATTTCATCAAAGTTAGTCATGAACCTTAAAAAAAATATTTTTCCAAAAAATGACTGAATGCCTTGTTGGTGTTTTCTCTAGTATGCCTAAGGAATCTCTAAGGAGTAGCCAATTCCTATGTTCATGACCCTCATAGTGAAATTTCAACTGAAAATATTCAATCAAAGACTGAATCTCCTACTCTTCAGGCTCTATGGGACCTAGGAGGGTGTTCCTTTTAGCATTTTATTTGACCATTTCAGTAAATGACTTGGAAAATCATAGATCAATTCCTATAAAGGGTACATGACACAACTTACTCAAAGGTTGGCTAATCTTAAAGCAAATATCCATCCATTTACTAGGAATGTGAAAGATATCACATACATGCTTCATTGTAGATAAATTTTAAAATATTTTTATTCTAACCCTAAATCAATTATCCAATAGTTCATTATCACTCATGATGTAAATACCAAGACAAGTAGACTAGTTCCATCATCAATTGGGAAATAGAGTCATACATATTACAACCTATCATGCATGATTTATTTGAAACTGATAATTATGGACTATTTCCATAAGGACTTGCATTATGGAAACTCTTTGTATATAATTTATCACTCCTTACCAAATTCTTAGTAAATCACTACAAATCCATGACCTCATTTAAATGTTTAGTTGATTCATTGAATCAAGGAAAAAACAAAGACATGCATTCAAATGAAACATTTGAAGATGAACCAAATATGCTTGATATTGTATTGAAAATTTGTAAAGTGTTTTATAGAGAAGAGCATATGAACTATATATGAAATTTACTTTTGATATCAATAATTTCTACATAACTATTTAAGATTTTCATATGTAAGGTGCAAAACCCAAGATAACATTACTACCCTATTCTCTGGTATTCCTATATTTTCTACCCCTTACATATCATACTTGAAGACTCAAAAAATTTAGAACCCCTGCAAATGAGCCCAAAATTCTCTTTTATAGAGTAAGGGAGGCAATAAGCTTCAGGCCTGAAATGTAGTTACATTACAAAAATTTCATTTCATATTGCATTTCAACTACATTTCCAAAATTCCCCACATGATAATTCTCTTAAGATAGGGAAAACCAAAAATCTCCACAATCATGATGAGGAAGAAACAAAGAGCCACCAAAATTTACCTCCACCACCAGGTATGCAGAAAAACCAATGCCCCAACCGCCATGAGGGCACACATTCAACATCTAACACCTCAAAATTTTACCACACATGTAGAGGGAAAACAACAGCCAGAGAAATCATTTATCAACACAAAATTTCATTAACCACCAACTTCTCACAAACCAAAAGCCCTCTTACTAGCTATAGACATGGAAAATGTACTGACACACTTGATCTTGATTACTAACTGTAGACACATAAAATTGTCCTAGGCTTGCAACTCTTAGATTATTCAACATTGCCCCTTTCATTCTTAATAATTAAATAATTTTTAATTATTTAATTATTTTCTAAAAGTCATAATTCTTCTATTAATTAAATAATTTTAATTATTTAATTAATTCATTTTTATCTTTATTCTCCTCTTTGATTAATTAAATAAATTTTATTTATTTAATTACGCCACTAATTAGGTCTTCTTTCTAAAATTAAATAAATTCTTATTTATTTAATTTTTATCCACTTTCCACTATAATTAAATAATTATTTTAATTATTTAATTATTCAATAGCCTCTTCTCTCATTAAATTAAATAAATTCAATTTATTTAATTTGGCCCACTTCCTTGAATTTTGAATTAAATCATTATTTAATTTAAAATAGGTTCTTTTGTCACATTCCTCTGTAATTAAATAATATTTTTATTATTTAATTATTCATGGGTCAAACCGGAGTAAATAAATCCTATTATTTAATTCCTCCAGCAACCTCTTTGTCCGTGCCAGTCTTATCCTCCAAATAAATTCTTGACTTTTGACATCTCATTTAATTCTGACCCTTGATTGAATTATCTTATAATTCAATCCTGGCCCTTCATTCTTATCATTTGCCCTAATTTTGACCTAACCCTAATGCACAGCAACATTTAATCTTGATCATTGATCTTAGGGTTTTTGTCATCTGTTCATCCTGGCCACACATTCGAAATTGCAATTTTTATAAAAGGGAAATTTTACCCTCATTTGTCTCTCCAGTTCCTGTCAATTGTCTCTCTCTGGTTCATGTCATTTTCTGTCAACTTAGGTTATGGTCATTTAGCATTTGCAGTAATTTGTCATTCTAGCTTATTATTAGGTTATTTTCATTTATGCAAATCCTTCAACACTTGCATAGGACTTAGACACATGTCATAGTTGCTCATACAAATCTGAGGGCATCTTTATTTTCTGCAAGTTAGGAGGTGTAACAAAGATGAACCATGGAAGTTGAAGACTAGGGTAATATTGCTCTTTTGTTTTCATGCTATTTTCCTTTGTGCTTTGTTATTTCTTTGGGATTTTCTGTTATTGTGCTAACCCCTCTAACAATCTGAAATTTTCCCTTGATCACATTGGTGAACCCGACATATTTGGACAAATAAAAAACCATTTTTGGAGTTGGTTTCTTCTTATTGCAGGTTTTGTTAGCTTTTTGTTGCAGGTTTGGCATCATTTTTGGACAAAACCCTAGTTTCCAAGGATTCAACCGTATCTTTCACACGGCTTCGTATTTTCTCACAATTTTTTTTCTGTAGGTCGAGGACACTGTCAAGAGCTCTCATTACAAAAATCAGATTTTTTGGATCTGTTTTTCATTTTTTATAATTATTTTTCTGTTTTTAATAAAAAATTAATTTCGGGAGTAAATGAGCGAATTGTTCAGATATGTTTACATTTCTGGAAAGCTCTTTTAATTTTAAGAGGGGTCTACTCTTTAGGTTTTAAATTTTTATGTGCAATTATTAGTCAAAAATCAGATTTTTTGAAATTAGGGTTTAAAACAAATTTGCTTAGATCTCACTCACAATTGCAGATATACTCACAAAATTTTTTTTGCAGATTTGGGATGACATCAGACAGTTCCAGTAAAAAAATTAGAAGTTTTAGAGCTGTTTGGTAATTTTTATAATTTTTTTATGAATTTTCATAAAAAATTAATTTCTGGTGCAAAACAGGAAATTTTCTCTGATTTATTTATATTTTTGGAAACCTCTTGAGATTTTAGATAGACTCTATTCTCTGTATTTTTCATTTTACTATCAAATTTGTTTCTAAAAATCAGAGTTGTTGTGACTAATCTTTTCTTGTAGCGTGTGGCGATTCTCATTCGTGTGTCCAAGACCATTGCATATGAGACTACTAATATTCATTGTTTGCAGATTCGCATGTCAAAGAAGGAATAAACAAACATTGTGCTTGTTTTTCTTTTATAGATTAGCAAACATTTGATTTTGGGGCATATAAAAAGAACACATGTCTTCTTTGGTTGATTGTGCTTGCAAGATGGTAGGTGAGTATGCTCTCACTTGGTGAAAACCTTGTGATCAGAAAACCAGACCCATCTTTATTTGTTAATTACCCTTCACGATTCGGTATATCAGAGTATCCTCTCCCCTTGCGCATTCGTGCGATCCTGGGTGTAAGAGAAACGGTTACTGACTCTAGAACTTGGGCCTATTCTGGTGGGAAAAAGTACTCACCCAGGACGACTCAGACCGGTAGCACCCTGACACCGAGGGAATTCCAGCCGGTATATAAAAGTGGGTTCTTAGGGAAAGCCCAAGAATCACGAGCGTGGTTCCGACGAGATGGATCCGAAAGGGGACTCTCGCCGCATGGATCACGCCCCACGAACGGAATGCCCGAACTAAAAACTCTTGTGTAGTAAGCCAAAATCCTTCTATTTGCTAGCGCAGCACCGGTCGGTGTGAAGGCATCCACACTTTCGCAGTTTGTAGTAGATGTGATCAGCTCGCCATGGGAGTTTCATGGGGGTTGGAAGCTTGGTTGGCCTGAGAAGAGAGTGCACTGTAAGGGGGAGCCCGTGCAGCCAAGCTTCTGAATTCACACGCTACAAATATGCGGTTGGGGAAACCCACGTGGAATCTAGTGAATATTGTCATGGCCTAACCTAGGATTGTACTTATTTGATGTGCGATTGGTTACATTCAAAACATTGTGCTTGTCAAGTGCTTGTTAAATTACTCAAACATTATACACAACATTCACAAATCTGGACACAAACAATCGACCTTGGACAACTCAGACTTTTCAACAAAACATCAGAAAACAATTTTAGTCCTCATTTTGAACTTAGACTCGGCATTGTCCATCATAGTCCTCATTTGGCATCTAGCTTGGCATTGGTCATTTTCCTTAGTCAACATCTTCATTGTCACCTTGACATTTGACATTTTATCACCTTGCATTGGTCATTTTCCTTAGGCAAACGTCATTATCACCTTGCATTGACATACTCCAAAAATTAGTGTCATAACTTGTCATCTTAGTCTTCATTGTCATGTGGCATTAGTCATTTTCTTTAGACAACATTGTCATATTGCATCCCTTATTATCCAAAAAATCCAAAAACATAGTCTTGCATTGTCATCCTTTATCAAAAAAATACAAAAACATAGGCTAGTGTCATCCTTGCATTTACTTATCATTCTCATCATCCTCATTTGAGCAAATCCCTTTTACGGTTGAGACTAGGCTTCAAAGACAACAACAACAAATGGCAAACTTTGGACAAGATTCCAATCCCAACATCGACAATAACACTTATGACACAAACCAACATTGGAACTTTTTCGACCCATTTCACAACATGAACATGCAACCTCCCATGAACATGCCATCTTCATCAAAAAACATTTTTGAACCATTCATACAAAGAGACCAAAATGGACGAGTATATTTCAAAGACATAGAAGCTGCCAAGCAAAATCCTGACATAGTCTCCTTTGTAAAAAAATATCTCTTACGTGACCCTCAAAGGCATCTAGCCATGCTTTTGGACGAAGGGGCTAAGTTACCACAACGACTTTGACATAAATACCTTGCCACCATCCATCTACCCTCACCATCAACAGTCACTTGACATGAATCCTACCAATAATTCACAACAAACATCCACTTATCACCCTTATCCTAACCTTGACAAGGGAAGTCAATTGTCCACTAGTCCATTCCATACCTCCACGTCATATTCTGACCCTTCACCTATCAATTCCGTCCAAGTCCACATGCCTTACCAACCATCTACCAACACATGTCACGTCCCCACATCATACCATATCAATTCGGCCCAAGTCTCCACGTCCCATTTTATTCAACCTTACTCCAATCCAGTCCAAGTCCCTATATCATTACCAACTAATATAGCCAAAGTCCCCATGTCACATCATATGCCATCACATCCTACTCCACTCCAAGACTCCATGTCATATCCGGTCCAAGTCTCCATGTCATACCCTAGTCCTTCACATACTAGTCCAATGCAAGTACCCATGTCATATCCTAGTCCTTCATATACTAGTCCAGTCCAAGTTCCCACATCCTATTCTAGTCCTTTGGTCATTAATCCTTTTCAAGTCACCCCCTCACAAGCCACATCTAGTCATGAAAATTCTATCATAGTCCAAAGTCAAATCCCATTTAATAAACTTGAGGATACATTTCAAAATGAAAGCCCAAAGCATGACCTTATAATGTCACCCTCATGTCAAGAACAAGGTAGTTCATCCAATGACCCTATCTTTCAGTCCATCCATGAAGTCCTTCAAGACAATCATGACATCCAGAACACACCTCTCCTTGACAACGGCTCTATTTCTGACTATATAATCCATGACAACCCCATCTTCGAGCAAGACCCTACCATTGACCAAGAAGTCCAAAATGATCCACTCATTGACCTTTATGCAATTCATGATCAAACACTTGCCGACCCTATACAAGCCTCGACTATTGACACTTCCTATGATGAGACACTTGCCTTCATGGGACACATAGATGATATTCCTCCAGAACAAGAATCTTCCACTAAGGACATGCTTGCATATGATCAAGTTATAGCTAAAATCATTGGACTCTATGACACTAAAAATAATGATGGCTTTGACATTGCCTTGAAAGCACCAACAGAGTCATTTGAACTTGACATGTCGCATGATCAGACAAAAGATATCAGTCAAGAATATGGCCAACAAGACAATGAAGCTAAGACACTTTATCAATTAGGGGCATCTATCTTTGTTAGAGCAGGATTTCTTGCAAATGAAAATATTACAAGTGACAGTGTCCATAGACATCATGATGGGTTAGCATCTTGCTTTCAAAACAATAAATACCCCATTGCAAATAGAATCTGTCAAAGCATGCAATATCAAGGCAAAGGACTAGGCATACACGAGCAAGGCATTCTTGAACCAATACAGCTTCAGGGAAATTACAGACATCAAGGTCTTGGTTATTCCTCAGACAACAAATCAAACGATGTCAGTGGTACCTCCTCGATATTAGGGGCAACTTTGTCAGAAACAAATGTCAAAATGGAGTCCATGAGAAATCCTTGTCATAAGATTGCTGCCAACACTCCCTCCACCCACACCATGAACCGTCATTCTATCATGAATCAACCTCCCCTTTGGACCAACAAAAACAAAAGTCTTACAAGTCAAAAGATCAAAATCAAATTTCAAAGGCCATTGAATCAAACAAAAGGACAAGTGGACAAATGAAATTAAAATGGATCCCAAAGAAAGATGGATCAAACAAAGACACTAAGTCAAGTACAAAAGTCAATCATAATGTGGAGCCACAATACAAGAGGACTCCCACATATAACATATGTCTGCCTCCTTCAAAATGGTCATCAATCAAGGCATATAAAAGTGTTGGTTCCAAACACCATCCCTCCAAAATCTGTCATCCACCATCCAAAGTTTGGAAAATAAAAATTCGTTCATCCAAATGTCCAAACAACCTCTCCACATCTACCATCATCTATCATAATCCTACATCTCGTCTAAAGTCCAAAAATCCCACGTCACAAATCCGTCATGTCATGGCAGCAACTCTTTACCGCAAGGACTCTCATGGCACTCTAGTGCGATGTGCATATTTTGATAAGGCCAACGCTAGTATCAGAAAGGATCACAATGACATTGATCAGTTGTATACAAGCGCTACGATCTTGACAAGACAACTCCTTCAGCAAGGTCATTATTGGCATATTATGGCACCAGTCTCTACATCGACACCATTAATGGATTCAGAACAGTCAGTGGTTATCTAAAGCATCCAGGCTATCCACTAAATCAGAAATACAAAAAAAAATTAAAAATTAAAAATCGTCACTTTGATGAAAACCTGGCAAACAGGCGTCTTGGTGACACCAAAAAAATAAAAAAGTCAAGAAAATAGTAAAGAGAAAAATTTCATCCAATGGTGAAAACTTGGCAAACAGGCGCTTTGGATAAGTACCATGATGAAAACCTGGCAAACAGGCGTCATGTGTAAAATAAATAGTCTATGTGGACTCTTACACTTGGGGGCAAGTCGTCTCATTTCCCATGCCTTCCTCATGACATTGACATCCATCTAAGCCCTATCATTTCCGTCCATTTTCCCACCTACCTTGGTCTTGACATAAAAATAGCACACATAAATCATGCTTTGGGGAAAACTCTTGACATGTCTATCCTTAAGTCATACATGATTCATAAAAAATCATGTCATGGACTGTCATAGCCTTATTGTCATTATATGACAGTCCTTGAAAATCATATGACAATTCCCTTAGTCTCATGTCTCCCATTCCTTACCAAGGCCACCCCCTATCCTTTCATGCCTATCACCTATCTTGGCTTTCCCTTGTCAAACAGTTTAAGGATAATCATCATCCCATCTAGTCCTCATCAAGTCATTCCAAATGCAATGAGCCTTATCCATACAAGCACATTATCCAAAATTTTACTTGACTGCGTTCCTGGCCTAGCTGTAGACCACGATACTTTCATCACATTATCATCATTGTCCTTATGTTGTTTCAGGATGCGTCCTTCCCATGTCAAACAACATTGTCATCACCTATCAATTGGTAGTCAGCTTGACTAGGGGCACAATCATGTTTGTCCTTGGATTCTGATGTGTAGGCATCAGTCACATGCATTTGTCACGATCCTCTTAAACGTCAAAATCTAAAAAAATCATAAAATGTCCTGAAGAAAATCCAAAAAAAACATCATAAAATGTCCTGAAAAAAGACAAAAACATCATAAAATGTCCTGAAAAAAGACAAAACAATCATAAAATGTCCTGAAAAAAAGACAAAAACATCATAAAATGTCCTGAAGAAAGACCAAAAACATCATAAAATGTCCTGAAAAAAGACCTAAAAATCATAAAACGTCCTGAAGAAAAATACAAAAACATCCAAATAAATGTCAAAATCCTAAAAATGGAGTCAATGTCAGTCATGTCAGTCATTCCATGTCATTGTCGAAATACGTTGTCTCTACGCATTTTCTACGTAGGCAAGGCCATCAGTCGATGAGTCCCCGAGACATTAGGTCAGTCCTTTTAGGTTGGTCCAAATAAAATCATGGCATTTGTCATAATCATCACATCAGTCAAATAAGTCAGACAGTCAAAATCAAACACAAGACAGTCATTTGAAACGTCAATGTCAAAATTGGTCAAAATTAGATAGCACAGTCCAATCAATCATATAGTCAACATCAATCAACTTGCCAAAACATATTAGTCAAAATAATGTCAATCTCATCACTCTTTGGTCCTCTTCAAGATGTGTCCTTCTTGGAGTTAGCCCTCGTCAAAATGTCCTTTGCCTTTTTTAGGATGTTTCCTTCCTAACAATAGGCCCCGTCAAACTATCAACACCGTCAAATTGGCAAAACCATTAAACTGTCAAAACTGTCAAACCAACAAGAATTCAATCTTTGGCAAACAAACATTGGCAAACAAAATAAAATGGCTGTTAATCTTTCTGGTCTATCTTGTCTTATCTTTTGACTATCTTGGCTATTTTGTCTTATCCTTTTACTGTCTTTTCTTTGTGGTCATGTTACTAGCTACCTCGAGGATGTCCCATGAAGGATTTAGAGGTGCGATGACGTCTCCTGGCCTATTTTATTTTCTCTGACTGCTGTCTGTGGATTGTCTTGACAAAAAGACTGGGGCAACATGACCCTTAGTATGAGTTAGGACATTCCTTGTCTGTGACTGTCTGTTTTTCAAGTGGATGACCTTGCACACTTTGGTCTATGTCATACCATTGTGTTTGTTGTCTATTTGTGTCATTTTTACCGCCCAATGATAATTAAGAGCAATAAATATTAAAGTCCTATGTTAATGTTTTGAAGGATTTGGTCTAGGAACTAACATGCATCTTCTTTAGTCTTGTCATCTTCTCTCTCCCATCTCATATAGGCATTGCATCCATATCATCATCCATATCTTTGCACTCCACATTTCTTTTTGTCTCTTTCATATTCTAGTCTTCTCATCAATTTCGAGAGCACAATCATGTTCTTGGAACCTGTCTGTCCTCTCGAGGGGGCATACCACAACCCTCCTCGTCATTCTTCCTCATCTTATTTTGTACTGGGGCATATTTTTGACTTCTTTTCTTTGTCACAATGTGACATGCTACATTATGACAAAGAGGGGCAAAATGTAGACACACATAAAATTGTCCTAGGCTTGCAACCTTAGATTATTCAACACAACTCTTTCATTCTTAATAATTAAATAATTTTTAATTATTTAATTATTTTTTAAAAGTCATAATTCTTCTATTAATTAAATAATTTTAATTATTTAATTAATTCATTTTTATCTTTATTCTCCTCTTTGATTAATTAAATAAATTTTATTTATTTAATTACGCCACTAATTAGGTCTTCTTTCTAAAATTAAATAAATTCTTATTTATTTAATTTTTGTCCACTTTCCACTATAATTAAATAATTATTTTAATTATTTAATTATTCAATAGCCTCTTCTCTCATTAAATTAAATAAATTCAATTTATTTAATTTGGCCCACTTCCTTGAATTTTGAATTAAATCATTATTTAATTTAAAATAGGTTCTTTTGTCACATTCCTCTGTAATTAAATAATATTTTTATTATTTAATTATTCATGGGTCAAACTGGAGTAAATAAATCCTATTATTTAATTCCTCCAGCAACCTCTTTGTCCGTGCCAGTCTTATCCTCCAAATAAATTCTTGACTTTTGACATCTCATTTAATTCTGACCCTTGATTGAATTATCTTATAATTCAATCCTGGCCCTTCATTCTTATCATTTGCCCTAATTTTGACCTAACCCTAATGCACAACAACATTTAATCTTGATCATTGATCTTAGGGTTTTTGTCATCTTCTCATCCTGGCCACACATTCGAAATTGCAATTTTTATAAAAGGGCAATTTTATCCTCATTTGGTTGCCTCCAGTTCCGGTGAATTGTCTCTCTGGGTCTCTTTCATGTTCAGGTCTTAACTTAGGTTAT
>VDFB02256132.1:151730217-151882753 GCA_007258455.2 Sequoia sempervirens | reverse complement strand
AGCTTCTTTGACCTTGTCATCTCCTTCATAAATTCTTTCTAAATTTCTCCAAATTACTCTAGCAATTTTTGTACTCATCACTTTTACTAATTCAAAATTAGTAAGACTATTTAAGAGAAAAAACCTTGCTTTACCATTTCTTTCATAAGATTTGATCTCATCAGTAGTACTTGGACAATTTTTGGATTCAATATATCTATTCTTAACAGACTTTTAGACATCAAATCCAAGATAAACTAGATAACATTCCATCCTTGTCTTCCAGAATGCATAATCCATTCCATCAAACACAAGGGCATGTTTCTTGTGCGCCATCCTAGATCTATCTCAAGTTGTTAAGATTTCTTCCAAGGAACCAGGATTTGATACAAATTGTACCTTAAAACTTCAAAATCATCATACACATTAATACAATTAACACTTAATCTATTATAATGATTTAGCATGAAAAGAAAATAACAAAAACTGAATCAAATCAACACCATACAAAAGAGAACAACATATTTACATGGAAAAACCAATATGGGAAAAACCACTATGAGGATTAGCTCAAAATATAAAGTAATATCAACATTGAATACAATAGGGCTCATTTCCCAAAGAAAGAAAGGCTCACTGCCAAAGACTCACTACCAAAATAGAAAAGAATATAAAGAAGAGTGTTACATATAGAAATCCACCATAATACCACCAACATCTTCACAGCTTGATTGAAGGATTGTAGACACCCTCTACTCATTACATCCAACAATCTAACACATGAAATCTCACATTGCACTTCTTAGATTCACACTCTAACACTCTATAATTTGCATCATTCATATCATAATTGTCTATATTCACATCCCTAAACAACTCAACTAATATGTATATCATCCTCAACCTTGAAAAAATTATCTAAGGTCAGCACCAAAACACTTCCATAGTATATAAAACTAAAGGCGGACCACACCACTCTTTATATGGGACCCAAATCTATAACACAACACTACCACGTGCTTCTATAAATAATAAGCATCCACTAAAATTAGTGTAAACACCAAGGTTGGTTGTTACCCATGCAAACACCATTAAAATTTTAAGTACACTCTTTGTTTGATACAACAAAAACTTGTAGACTATAAATTTCACCTGAACATAATCTAGAATATTCCACAAACACCCTAAAATCCAAAAAATTCCACAACTTTCACTCGAGGAATGTACACACACAATACACTCAATAAACTTTGTCATACATTGCAACTTAAGAAACTGAATTTTGAAGAATAAAACCTCAAAATAAATTAAGTAAACAAAGATACCAACACTATCAACACCCCTTCAAATCCACAAGACTCGAAACCAAACTATAGAGAAATGTGGAGAAAAAAATTTCTCCTAGACACCTCTGCAATATACCGTTCAAATACTGGTGAACACATCTTCTTCTGTATATAGATCCAACACACCAAATTTTGAATACAATGCCTCTGAACACCTCTAATCAACATATCCAAAATTCATAGGAAGATCTTCAACCTTGAAGAAATGAGAAGCAACACCAAAACACTAGTCTGCAATCGAGAATAACATTGCAACACATTGTTTCCTCATTTTATCAATTTTTCTCAAAAGCACTTAAAAAAAAGCATCAAAGACACTTCCTCATCACCACCAAGTTAACTAAAACATATAAAATCAACCATATATCCATAGGGGTGTTCCCACAATACTAGTTTACAATTCCCTTCATGAAGAAAAATTGCAAAAATGCTCTGAAGAATTTTTTTTTAGGTTTTTAGGGGTTCACATGAACCCAAAAAAGGGTTTGCTCGAACCCCCACTCCGAGTGAACCCCTTTGTGATGTAATCCCCTTTTTTGTATATTTTTAATGAAAATTACAAAAAAAAGGGGGTTCGAGCGAACCCCCCTTCGTTCGAAGGGGTCCAAGGGGTTTGCTTGAACCCCTCTTTTTTCCTTTCTCCCTCTCCTCTAGAAATTTTCTGCAAAATTTTACATTTCCAAGCTTGGGTTGAAGATGAAAATGGAATCAACTTCATAGACCCAACTGGATGATGATATTCCTCAGAATGAGCTGTCTATCAAATATAATTTTAATATATTTTGGTTTTATTATGTATTTGTTTAGTTTAATTAAACATAGGTTTGTCATTGAAAATCAAGCTCTATGTTCTGTACATGTGGAAAAATAGTAGATTATCACAAAAAAATATGAAAAATATGTCCATGCTAGGTATTGATGTCCTTGATCCAACAAAAAATAATAATTGAATTTTAATACATACAAAAAAGTTATGTTGTATACAGTCTTCCTATGTCTAAATTGTGATTGGTTTGACTTCAAAACTTAATTAAGAAAAAAATATTCAATAAAACACTATGAAACCAAATGAATGTGCTAGATATCATAGTTAAAAATCTAAATTCGAAAAAATTAGAATTTTATCCTTCATATAAAAATAAGTTATGTTGTTTATGGTGAACATCACTCTTTAAAAATGGTGTTTACTGTTAGAAACTAGTTTTCAAAGGAGATGGAAAAAGAAATGCATGTGATTCCAATTTTATTTTTTTAAATATATTTAGAATCTACAAACAAAATGTCACAAATCACTAGTTTGCATCATCTTTAGATTCAGCATGGTTTAGCAACTTTATGTGCCTGAAAGTGAAGATTTATTTTAAAAAATCAGTTCAATGTCAAGTTTGGCAAAAAAGTGTAAACCACTATTGTTGGATCACCCATAGACAAAATATTATCAAAGCAATACTAGAGGTTGACATTAGTAGCTTACTAATGACAATATAATGCAACTAATCAAAGCATGGATAACACTAACATACTCTTACAATAATCTTCTACTCATCAATGACAACAAAAGCTTGTTGACATCAATGACAACACCAGTCTGCTCATACTTGCAACAAGATGGTGATACATTCATTGCAACTTTGACAACTTGTGCAGGTAATGGTGCATGGTTAATTGAAGCAGGTGCATCTTTCCATATGAACTTTAATAAAGATTGATTTTTTGAATATGAAGAATTTGATAAAAGTAAGGTGTGCTTGGGTGATGATTCTTATTTAAATATTGTTGGTCATGGAAAAGTTAAAATTGGGTTTGTTGATGATAGAATAAAAAGGATTAATGGTGCATTACATATCCCTGGATTAGCATGAAATTCGGTTATTTGTGAGTAAACTAATAGATGTAGGTGTGTTTGTAGTATTTTATGATGCAAGATTCAAGATAGTTAGAGGTGTTATGGTGATTGTTAGAGGTGTCAGATATGATACATTATATAATCTTGATGCATGCATTGTTGAGTACAATAGTAATTTTGTGAAAAGAAAGTTTGTGGATACTTTTTTGGAAGAGGTGAGGGTTTCATCTTCAATAGATGGTCATGGATTTTGGGTACCCAATGGCGCTCTTTCTTTTGAATCATATTTACCTATAAAGAAAACTATGTTATGAAACTAGAGACTTGGCCACATTGGAGAAAAGGGTCTAAGTAATTTGAAAAATAGAAACCTTGTTGAAGGGTTGCCTAATTGTAATCTTGAATTGGATTTATGTGGGCATTACATTTATCAAAAACAAAACCATGTTTATTCTTACTTGAGTTCTCATAAGTATTGTGGTGTGTTGGATCTTATTCATTCTAACGTGTTTAGCCATGTAGATATTCCTTCAATTGGAAAATACACATATTATGTTTCATTTATTGATGATTATAGTAGAAGGACATGGGTATATTTTCTAAAGAGTAATTCTAAAGTTTTTAGTTGATTTAAAGAATTTAAAGCAATGGTTGAGTTGTAGACTAGAAAGAGAATAAATTTTTTGAGGATTGATAATGTCAGTGAATTTTTCTCTAATGATTTTGATATTTTTTGTAAAGATTGTAGTATTCATAAAAATAGACAACTTTGTATTCTCCATAGTAGAACGGAGTTGTAGAAATAATGAACAAGATACTGATGGAGAAGGATAGGAGTATATTGTTGAGTGGTGCTAGTCTAGGACAAAGGTTTTGGGTTGAAGTTTTTCCCACTACTTGTTACTTGATTAATAGGTCTCCAACATCAACTCTTTTTGATAAGACATCTTTAGAGGCATGCTTGGGTCACAAGCCTTCATTAAGACATCTTATAGTTTTTGGTTGTGAGGCATATGCACATTTTCCAAAGGAGAAGAGAATAAATTTAGAAAAAAAATCTATGAAATGTATCTCATTAGATACAGTTATGGTGTGAAAGGATACAAGCTTTGTGATCCTATTGTATAGAAGGTAATATATAGTAGAAGTGTTATTTTTAGAGAAAATAAGCCTTATTCTATTACATTGTATCTAGAACAAAGTAAATGCAAAGATGTGATTCAATTTACTTCTATGCTTAAGAAAGTTAAATCAAGGCCCTTGGATAGAAAATAAGTTGAGGAAAGCTCATCTAGCTCTAAATATTTAGAAGAGGAGGAAGAACCTCCAACTCAGCTTGTTCATAGGTCTACAAGGCATAGAAAACCACCTAAAAGGTATTCACCTGATGATTGGAGACATATTTTTCTATGAATACTAACATGGATGTCCTAGATCGGTAGAAGATGCATTAGGTATGAATGATGCAGAATATTAGAATATTTCTATGGATGAAAAAATGAAAACTTTGAAAAATGATACATGGGATCTTGTAACATTTCCTAAAGGAAGAAAACCTATTGGTTTCAAATGGTTGTTCAAGAAAAAGATTGGTTCATGTGGAGGTACTGAGAAGTAAAAAGCGAGGTTGGTTGCAAAAGTTTACTCTCAAGTTGAGGGTGTTGATCATGGTGAGATATTTTCTCCTATTTCAAAAATGACATCCATTAGATTTTTTCTTTATATTGTTGCTTCTTATTATTTATAGGTTGAGAAAATGGATGTGAAAATTTATTTCCTTCATGGTGAACTGGAGGAGGATATTTATATGGCACAACCAAAGAACTATGTGGTGAAAGGTAAAAGTAAATTGGTTTTCAAATTGAAGAAATCTTTGTATGGCCTAAAATAGAGTCCTAGGACATGGTACCAAAAATTTGATATATATGTGTTGAGTTTGGGATTTTAGAGTTCTAAATCAGATCATTGTGTTTATTATAAAATTGATGGTGATCATTTCTTGTTTATTGCATTATATGTTGATGATATATTATTTATTGGAAAAGGGAATGGTATGATTTCAGAATTTAAGTATCAGCTTGTAGCTAAATTTGAAATGAAAGATCTTGGTGTAGCTAGGCACATTCTTGGGATGGAAATTAGAGGAGATAGAATGAAAAAAAGCTATGGCTTGGAAAAAGTAAGTATGTTAATTCAATTTTACAAAGGTTTAACATGCAGGATTGTAGACCACTGTGTGTTCCTTTTTTAGCTAGAACAAAGTTATCTATTTTAGATTGTCCAACATCCCCATCAGAGATGGAAGACATGAACATAGTACCTTACTAGAGTGTAGCTAGAATTTTGATGTATGCTATGGTTTATACTATATCATACATTTCTCAATAAGTGGGAGTTCTCTCCATATATGTCTAATCCTGGTAGAGTTCATTGGGATGCAATTGAAAGATTCTTCAACTATTTGTGCGCTACCATAGAGTATTCCTTGTGTTATCATAGTAATTTAACTAAAGATGAGTTTTCCCTTGATATTCATGATTATGTGGATTCATATTAGGTAGGTGATGTTGATAGCACACGATCCACCATTTCTCATGTGTTTACTTTTATTGGTGGTATAAATAGTTGGATGAGTAAGCGATAGGTTGTGGTTTCTTTGTCCACTCTTGAAGTTGAGTATATGGCAGCTACTCATACTTGTAAAGAAGCCATTTGGCTTAAGAGACTATGTTCAAATGTTCAAATAAAACAAGGTGTAGTAAAAATTTATTGTGATATTCAAAGTGTGTTATGTCTAGCTAAGAACTTGGAATTTCATGCTAGGACAAAGAACGTTGATGTACAATATCATTTATTAGAGATATGGTCAAATATGGCAAGGTGAAACTGGTTAAGATAGAGACTTTGATGAATGTTTTTTATTCTTTAACTAAGCCTATGGGCACCAAGAAGTTTAGATGGTGTTCAGAGTTTATGGGCCTTTCAATCCCTAGAAATTAAGAGATGATGTTTATACTCCCTCCTGATGTGCTTGCAAGGTGTTCAACAAGTGAGAGGTTTTTTGGGAAAATGTCTCAAACTTGAAATTATATAAGGTTCACTATTGATAGGATGTATTTAAGATATCTAAGCTAGTTACATCAAGAGGCAATGAAATCACAAGGTAGAGAGGAATATGAGTGTGTTAACAAAAATAATTTAAAATATATTAAATTGTTGACGTACATTAAATTAATGCTATATTGTAAATTTAGACAATTCATCATTAGGTCATAAATCTAATGGTAGATATTTTTTTATCTTTTCTTGCCCTAGATATCAACCCTATTTTGTGAGGGTGTTGCATTATGACTATGTATTTTGATGTATTTTGAGAATCTGATAGTGGTCTTGTTACCTCTAGATCTTTGGTTGGTGAACTCTCGTGAGAAGCTTGCTTTGCAAGTATATTGTAATATTTGTAGTTTTTAATAATAGATTGGGAGGTTTTTAGAGTGTGAGGTTTTTTTATCTAGAAAGGGTTTTCCTCACATAAATCACTATGTTGTGGTATGCATGATATTTATACTTATTTATATTTAAGTTTTGTAACTGTTAAAAAGATTTGTAAAGTTTTTCATTATTCTCCTCTCAAGATTAGTGTAGGAAGTTGTTTTGCTACCTGGTCCAGGGGGATCTCGAAGGCCTCAAAAATCTAGCAGCTTTAGAATCTCCCAGAATTGGCATCAAAGCATAGAGTATAGCAATATGATCCTGACGCAACTCGAAGTGCGTCAAAAGGTGTCCGTTTGCTCGAGATATGCTCAGTCAAAGTTCAACAAGGACAGAGAATGCTAGATGATTGACTGGAAAATTGACTGTCCTCAAATCAGGCAAAAGTAGTCTCAGATCTAAGAGCTCACCGATAGGATTCTGATGCAACTTGAATCGCGTCAAAAGGAGATCATACGTGTGAGTTATGTTTGGTCAAAGGTTCGGTCAAACAGGGTACTAGAGCCATCAAAAAGGTGGAAAAATTGATTATCTCAAAATTTGTCAAAATTGGCGTCAAATCGAAGTGCTTGTTGAGATGATTCCAGCAATGTTTGTTTTGTCAAAATCAGACATCGTATGCTTGAGATATGGGCAGTAAAAGTTTGGTTGACTTGATAGTGTAGACACATAAAATTGTCCTAGGCTTGCAACTCATAGATTATTCAACATTGCCTTTCATTCTTAATAATTAAATAATTTTTAATTATTTAATTATTTTCTAAAGTCATAATTCTTCTATTAATTAAATAATTTTAATTATTTAATTAATTCATTTTTGTCATTTATTTCTCCTTGATTATTAAATAAATAAATTTTATTTATTTATCTAATACGTCATTAATTACCTAAAGTCTTCCTTTAATTAAATAAATTTCTTAATTTATTTAATTCCCCTTTTGTCATTTATTCCTCTTGATTATTAAATAAATAAATTTTATTTATTTAATTACGTCACTAAGCAAGTCCCCTTCTTTTAAAAATTAAATAGATTCTAATTTATTTGATTTTTGTCCATTTTCTACTATAATTAAATAATTATTTTAATTATTTAATTATTCATTAACCTCTTCTCTCATTAAATTAAATAAAGTTAATTTATTTAATTTGGTCCACTCTCTTGAATTTTGAATTAAATTATTATTTAATTCAAAATGATTCCTTTTGTCACATTCCTCTATAATTTAATAATATCTTTATTATTTAATTATTTATGGTCACCGGAGTAAATAAATTTTATTATTTAATTTCTCCAGCAACCTCTTTGTTGTACCATCTTTATCTTCCAAATTATTCTTATCTTTTGACTTCTCATTTAATTTCGACCCTTGATTGAATTATCTTATAATTCAATCTTGTCCCTTCATCCTTATCATTTGCCTAATTTTGACCTAACCCTAATTTGTACTAGCATCATTCAATCCGATCATTGATCCTAGGGTTCCTGTCATCTTTTCATCCTGGCCACACATTCAAAATTGCAATTTTTATAAAAGGGCAATTTTGACCTCATTTGACATCTACATCTCTCTCAGTCTTTAGCTCATTTTGACTTCTTGCATTCTTAGTCTATGTCAACTTGCTGTCAACTTAGGTCATAGTCATTAACAGTCATAGTCATTTTAGCTCATTGTAGGGTTATTTTTATTTTCTGCAAATCCTTCAACACTTGCATAGGGCTTAGTCTTTGGTCATAGTTGCTCATAAATCTTAGGGCATTGTTGTTTATCTGCAAGCTAGGAGGTGTAACAGAGGTTAATCATGGAAGGTGGAGACATAGGGTAACACTATCCCTTTTGTCTTCACATCACTTCCTTTGTGCTTTGTTATTTTCATAGGAATTTTGATGTTATTGTGCTAACCCACTTAATAATAAATTCTCAGATTTTCCCTTGATCACATTGGTGAACCCGACTCTCTGTTTTCTGTCATTTTTCTGTACAGTTGCATGTATTTTTTGTCAATTTTGCAGGAACAAGTACAGAGTGCCGCAATCGCAGGCTCAAGTGCCGCAATCGCAAAATCGAGCCGCAACTGCCAAATTGAGCCGCAAACGCCGTCGAGTTACAGCCGCCATCGAGTTGCAACACCATCAGGCGCAAGCGCCAAATCCCGAGCACATAAGCGCCAAATCGAGCCATAAGCTGCAAAATCGAGCCATCGCGACAAATCAAGCACTTAAGCGGCAGAATAAACGCCGTAGAAATAAATCCCGAGGCATAGCGATAAATTGAGCTGCAAGCCCCTTAATCCAGGCATAGCTGCCGTCGAGGCATGGCCCGACCAAATCCCGAACGCAAAACGACCGTCGAGCCGCCAAACGCCGTCGGGCATAGTGAAAAATCGAGCATAGGCGACAAATCGAGCCGCAACTGACAAATCGAGCCGCAACTGACAAATCGAGCCGCAACTGTCTGGTAAAATTTTTCTTTCAGTTTTGAGGTTCTGATTTTTAGATTTTTGGGTTTTTCTATTTACTGGTTTTCTGGTTTTCTATTTCTTTTCTGTGTCTTTATTCCTGCAAGTTAACTAGATTAGATTTTTCTTGTATTACTAATCTTTTCTTGTAGCGTGTGGCAATCCTCATTCGTGTGTCCAAGACCATTGCATAAGAGACTACTAATTCATTGTTTGCAGATTCGAATGTCAAAGAAGGAAGAGACACACATTGTGCTTGTTTTTCATAGATTAGCAAACATTTGATTTTGGGGCATATAAAAAGAACACATGTCTTCTTTGGTTGATTGTGCTTGCAAGATGGTAGGTGAGTATGCTCTCACTTGGTGAAAACCTTGTGATCAGAAAACCAGACCCATCTTTATTTGTTAATTACCCTTCACGATTCGGTATATCAGAGTATCCTCTCCCCTTGCGCATTCATGCGATCCTGGGTGTAAGAGAAATGGTTACTGACTCTAGAACTTGGGCCTGTTCTGGTGGGAAAAAGTACTCACCCCAGGACGACTCAGACCGGTAGCACCCTGACACCGAGGGACTTCCAGCCAGTATACAAAAGTGGGTTCTTAGGGAAAGCCCAAGAATCATGAGTGTGGTTTTGACGAGATGGATCGAGGGACTCATGCCGCGCAAGATCGCGCCCAGGCGAATGCCGAACTAAAACTCTCTTATGTAGTAAGCCAAAATCCTTCTATTTGCTAAGCGGCACCGGTCGGTGTAGAGGCATCCACACTTTTCGCTGATTTGTAGTAGATGTGATCAGCTCGCCATGGGAGTTTCATGGGGGTTGGAAGCTTGGTTGGCCTGAGAAGAGAGTGCACTGTAAGGGGGCGCCCGTGCAGCCAAGCTTCTGAATTCACACGCTACAAATATGCGGTTGGGGAAACCCACGTGGAATCTAGTGAATATTGTCATGGCCTAACCTAGGATTGTACTTATTTGATGTGCGATTGGTTACACCCAAAACATTATGCTTGTCAAAGTGCTTGTCGGATTTTTTCAAAACATTATACACAACATTCACAAATCTGGACACCAACAACCGACCTTGGACAACTCATACTTTTCAACAAGACATCAAAATCCCAGTCCTCATTTTGAACTTAGACTCGGCATTGTCCATCATAGTTCTCATTTGGCATCTAGCTTGGCATTGGTCATTTTCCTTAGTCAACATCTTCATTGTCCATCATAGTCCTCATTTGGCATCTAACTTGGCATTGGTCATTTTCCTTAGTCAACATCTTCATTGTCACCTTGACATTTGACATTTTATCACCTTGCATTGGTCATTTTCCTTAGGCAAACGTCATTATCACCTTGCATTGACATACTCCAAAAATTAGTGTCATAACTTGTCATCTTAGTCTTCATTGTCATGTGGCATTAGTCATTTTCTTTAGACAACATTGTCATATTGCATCCCTTATTATCCAAAAAAATCCAAAAACATAGTCTTGCATTGTCATCCTTTATCAAAAAAATACAAAAACATAGGCTAGTGTCATCCTTGCATTTACTTATCATTCTCATCATCCTCATTTGAGAAAATCCCTTTTACGGTTGAGACTAGGCTTCAAAGACAACAACAACAAATGGAAAACTTTGGACAAGATTCCAATCCCAACATCGACAATAACACTTATGATACAAACCAACATTGGAACTTTTTCGACCCATTTCACAACATGAACATGCAACCTCCCATGAACATGCCATCTTCATCAAAAAACATTTTTGAACCATTCATACAAAGAGACCAAAATGGACGAGTATATTTCAAAGACATAGAAGCTGCCAAGCAAAATCCTGACATAGTCTCCTTTGTAAAAAAATATCTCTTACGTGACCCTCAAAGGCATCTAGCCATGCTTTTGGACGAAAGGGCTAAGTTACCACAAGGCTTTGACATAAATACCTTGCCACCATCCATCTACCCTCACCATCAACAGTCACTTGACATGAATCCTACCAATAATTCACAACAAACATCCACTTATCACCCTTATCCTAACCTTGACAAGGGAAGTCAATTGTCCACTAGTCCATTCCATACCTCCACATCATATTCTGACCCTTCACCTATCAATTCCGTCCAAGTCCACATGCCTTACCAACCATCTACCAACACATGTCACGTCCCCACATCATACCATATCAATTCGGCCCAAGTCTCCACGTCCCATTTTATTCAACCTTACTCCAATCCAGTCCAAGTCCCTATATCATTACCAACTAATATAGCCAAAGTCCCCATGTCACATCATATGCCATCACATCCTACTCCACTCCAAGACTCCATGTCATATCCGGTCCAAGTCTCCATGTCATACCCTAGTCCTTCACATACTAGTCCAATGCAAGTACCCATGTCATATCCTAGTCCTTCATATACTAGTCCAGTCCAAGTTCCCACATCCTATTCTAGTCCTTTGGTCATTACTCCTTTTCAAGTCACCCCCTCACAAGCCACATCTAGTCATGAAAATTCTATCATAGTCCAAAGTCAAATCCCATTTAATAAACTTGAGGATACATGTCAAAATGAAAGCCCAAAGCATGACCTTATAATGTCACCCTCATGTCAAGAACAAGGTAGTTCATCCAATGACCCTATCTTTTAGTCCATCCATGAAGTCCTTCAAGACAATCATGACATCCAGAACACACCTCTCCTTGACAACGGCTCTATTTCTGACTATATAATCCATGACAACCCCATCTTCGAGCAAGACCCTACCATTGACCAAGAAGTCCAAAATGATCCACTCATTGACCTTTATGCAATTCATGATCAAACACTTGCCGACCCTATACAAGCCTCGACTATTGACACTTCCTATGATGAGACACTTGCCTTCATGGGACACATAGATGATATTCCTCCAGAACAAGAATCTTCCACTAAGGACATGCTTGCATATGATCAAGTTATAGCTAAAATCATTGGACTCTATGACACTAAAAATAATGATGGCTTTGACATTGCCTTGAAAGCACCATCAGAGTCATTTGAACTTGACATGTCGCATGATCAGATGAAAGATATCAGTCAAGAATATGGCCAACAAGACAATGAAGCTAAGACACTTTATCAATTAGGGGCATCTATCTTTGTTAGAGCAGGATTTCTTGCAAATGAAAATATTACAAGTGACAGTGTCCATAGACATCATGATGGGTTAGCATCTTTCTTTCAAAACAATAAATACCCCATTGCAAATAGAATCTGTCAAAGCATGCAATATCAAGGCAAAGGACTAGGCATACACGAGCAAGGCATTCTTGAACCAATACAGCTTCAGGGAAATTACAGACATCAAGGTCTTGGTTATTCCTCAGACAACAAATCAAATGATGTCAGTGGTACCTCCTCGATATTGGGGGCAACTTTGTCAGAAACAAATGTCAAAATGGAGTCCATGAGAAATCTTTGTCATAAGATTGCTGCCAACACCCCCTCCACCCACACCGTGAACCGTCATTCCATCATAAATAAAAATTCCCTTTGGAACCAACAAAAACAAAAGTCATACAAATCAAAAGATCAAAATCAAATTTCAAAGGCCATTGAATCAAACAAAAGGACAAGTGGACAAATGAAATTAAAATGGATCCCAAAGAAAGATGGATCAAACAAAGACACTGAGTCAAGTACAAAAGTCAATCATAATGTGGAGCCACAATACAAGAGGACTCCCACATATAACACATGTTTGCCTCCTTCAAAATGGTCATCAATCAAGGCATATAAAAGTGTTGGTTCCAAACACCATCCCTCCAAAATCTGTCATCCACCATCCAAAGTTTGGAAAATAAAAATTCGTTCATCCAAATGTCCAAACAACCTCTCCACATCTACCATCATCTATCATAATCCTACATCTCGTCTAAAGTCCAAAAATCCCACGTCACAAATCCGTCATGTCATGGCAGCAACTCTTTACCGCAAGGACTCTCATGGCACTCTAGTGCGATGTGCATATTTTGATAAGGCCAACGCTAGTATCAGAAAGGATCACAATGACATTGATCAGTTGTATACAAGCGCTACGATCTTGACAAGACAACTCCTTCAGCAAGGTCATTATTGGCATATTATGGCACCAGTCTCTACATCGACACCATTAATGGATTCAGAACAGTCAGTGGTTATCTAAAGCATCCAGGCTATCCACTAAATCAGAAATACAAAAAAAAATTAAAAATTAAAAATCGTCACTTTGATGAAAACCTGGCAAACAGGCGTCTTGGTGACACCAAAAAAATAAAAAAGTCAAGAAAATAGTAAAGAGAAAAATTTCATCCAATGGTGAAAACTTGGCAAACAGGCGCTTTGGATAAGTACCATGATGAAAACCTGGCAAACAGGCGTCATGTGTAAAATAAATAGTCTATGTGGACTCTTACACTTGGGGGCAAGTCGTCTCATTTCCCATGCCTTCCTCATGACATTGACATCCATCTAAGCCCTATCATTTCCGTCCATTTTCCCACCTACCTTGGTCTTGACATAAAAATAGCACACATAAATCATGCTTTGGGGAAAACTCTTGACATGTCTATCCTTAAGTCATACATGATTCATAAAAAATCATGTCATGGACTGTCATAGCCTTATTGTCATTATATGACAGTCCTTGAAAATCATATGACAATTCCCTTAGTCTCATGTCTCCCATTCCTTACCAAGGCCACCCCCTATCCTTTCATGCCTATCACCTATCTTGGCTTTCCCTTGTCAAACAGTTTAAGGATAATCATCATCCCATCTAGTCCTCATCAAGTCATTCCAAATGCAATGAGCCTTATCCATACAAGCACATTATCCAAAATTTTACTTGACTGCGTTCCTGGCCTAGCTGTAGACCACGATACTTTCATCACATTATCATCATTGTCCTTATGTTGTTTCAGGATGCGTCCTTCCCATGTCAAACAACATTGTCATCACCTATCAATTGGTAGTCAGCTTGACTAGGGGCACAATCATGTTTGTCCTTGGATTCTGATGTGTAGGCATCAGTCACATGCATTTGTCACGATCCTCTTAAACGTCAAAATCTAAAAAAATCATAAAATGTCCTGAAGAAAATCCAAAAAAAACATCATAAAATGTCCTGAAAAAAGACAAAAACATCATAAAATGTCCTGAAAAAAGACAAAACAATCATAAAATGTCCTGAAAAAAAGACAAAAACATCATAAAATGTCCTGAAGAAAGACCAAAAACATCATAAAATGTCCTGAAAAAAGACCTAAAAATCATAAAACGTCCTGAAGAAAAATACAAAAACATCCAAATAAATGTCAAAATCCTAAAAATGGAGTCAATGTCAGTCATGTCAGTCATTCCATGTCATTGTCGAAATACGTTGTCTCTACGCATTTTCTACGTAGGCAAGGCCATCAGTCGATGAGTCCCCGAGACATTAGGTCAGTCCTTTTAGGTTGGTCCAAATAAAATCATGGCATTTGTCATAATCATCACATCAGTCAAATAAGTCAGACAGTCAAAATCAAACACAAGACAGTCATTTGAAACGTCAATGTCAAAATTGGTCAAAATTAGATAGCACAGTCCAATCAATCATATAGTCAACATCAATCAACTTGCCAAAACATATTAGTCAAAATAATGTCAATCTCATCACTCTTTGGTCCTCTTCAAGATGTGTCCTTCTTGGAGTTAGCCCTCGTCAAAATGTCCTTTGCCTTTTTTAGGATGTTTCCTTCCTAACAATAGGCCCCGTCAAACTATCAACACCGTCAAATTGGCAAAACCATTAAACTGTCAAAACTGTCAAACCAACAAGAATTCAATCTTTGGCAAACAAACATTGGCAAACAAAATAAAATGGCTGTTAATCTTTCTGGTCTATCTTGTCTTATCTTTTGACTATCTTGGCTATTTTGTCTTATCCTTTTACTGTCTTTTCTTTGTGGTCATGTTACTAGCTACCTCGAGGATGTCCCATGAAGGATTTAGAGGTGCGATGACGTCTCCTGGCCTATTTTATTTTCTCTGACTGCTGTCTGTGGATTGTCTTGACAAAAAGACTGGGGCAACATGACCCTTAGTATGAGTTAGGACATTCCTTGTCTGTGACTGTCTGTTTTTCAAGTGGATGACCTTGCACACTTTGGTCTATGTCATACCATTGTGTTTGTTGTCTATTTGTGTCATTTTTACCGCCCAATGATGATTAAGAGCAATAAATATTAAAGTCCTATGTCAATGTTTTGAAGGATTTGGTCTAGGAACTAACATGCATCTTCTTTAGTCTTGTCATCTTCTCTCTCCCATCTCATATAGGCATTGCATCCATATCATCATCCATATCTTTTGCACTAACATTTCTTTGTCTCTTCATATTCTAGTCTTCTCATCCATTTCGAGAGCACACCCATGTTCTTGGAACCTGTCTATCCTCTCGAGGGGGCATACCACAACCCTCCTCGTCATTCTTCCTCATCTTATTTTGCACTGGGGCATATTTTTGACTTCTTTTCTTTGTCACAATGCGACATGCTACATTATGACAAAGAGGGGCAAAATGTAGACACATAAAATTGTCCTAGGCTTGCAACTCTTAGATTATTCAACATTGCCTTTCATTCTTAATAATTAAATAATTTTTAATTATTTAATTATTTTCTAAAAGTCATAATTCTTCTATTAATTAAATAATTTTAATTATTTAATTAATTCATTTTTATCTTTATTCTCCTCTTTGATTAATTAAATAAATTTTATTTATTTAATTACGCCACTAATTAGGTCTTCTTTCTAAAATTAAATAAATTCTTATTTATTTAATTTTTATCCACTTTCCACTATAATTAAATAATTATTTTAATTATTTAATTATTCAATAGCCTCTTCTCTCATTAAATTAAATAAATTCAATTTATTTAATTTGGCCCACTTCCTTGAATTTTGAATTAAATCATTATTTAATTTAAAATAGGTTCTTTTGTCACATTCCTCTGTAATTAAATAATATTTTTATTATTTAATTATTCATGGGTCAAACCGGAGTAAATAAATCCTATTATTTAATTCCTCCAGCAACCTCTTTGTCCGTGCCAGTCTTATCCTCCAAATAAATTCTTGACTTTTGACATCTCATTTAATTCTGACCCTTGATTGAATTATCTTATAATTCAATCCTGGCCCTTCATTCTTATCATTTGCCCTAATTTTGACCTAACCCTAATGCACAGCAACATTTAATCTTGATCATTGATCTTAGGGTTTTTGTCATATGTTCATCCTGGCCACACATTCGAAATTGCAATTTTTATAAAAGGGCAATTTTACCCTCATTTGTCTCTCCAGTTCCTGTCAATTGTCTCTCTTTGGTTCATGTCATTTTCTGTCAACTTAGGTTATGGTCATTTAGCATTTGCAGTCATTTGTCATTCTAGCTTATTATTAGGTTATTTTCATTTATGCAAATCCTTCAACACTTGCATAGGACTTAGACACATGTCATAGTTGCTCATACAAATCTGAGGGCATCTTTATTTTCTGCAAGTTAGGAGGTGTAACAAAGATGAACCATGGAAGTTGAAGACTAGGGTAATATTGCTCTTTTGTTTTCATGCTATTTTCCTTTGTGCTTTGTTATTTCTTTGGGATTTTCTGTTATTGTGCTAACCCCTCTAACAATCTGAGATTTTCCATTGATCACACTAACATTGTTTCGTCCTAAATCGTCTTGTTAGCTAGTCATCACCTTTCGTCCCTTAATCAAATAAACTAGTTTTATCTAATTAAGTCATCACTTCTTGTCAATTAAATAAATCAATTTTATTTAATTAACCCTATCAGTCTCTATTTAATTAAATAATTCATTTTATTTTATTAAATCTCTAAAGTCATCTTATTAAATTAAATAAAATAAACCTTATTTGATTTAATCTAACATCATCTCCTTCTTTAATTAAATAAATCAAAATCTTTATTTAATTAAATAAATCAAAATCTTTATTTAATTAAATAAATCAAAATCTTTATTTAATTAAATATAAATCATATTCCTCTCAATTCTGATTTAAATCAATCCAAAAATCTAAATCAAATGATCACATCAACTAATCTCTTATTAAATTAATCAAATCCTAGTTAATTTAATCCTAATCACCTAAATCCTCTAGATTTTTCAACTTGCACCAATAAATCATTTCTTTGATTTAATAAAATCCCTAATTCTTTCAAAGTGGCATCAAAAAGGGAATATTCCTCCAATTTTGAAAATCCCTCCAAATGGATTTTCCATTCCAACAAGGCATTCATTTCCTCTTACATATCATTGTGCATTGAGCCAACTAGCATTTAATTCATTCTTTTCTCCCTCCAACATGTCATTTCACAATTTTAAAATTCCACATAATATCATTTATTGTGCACATTCATCAAAATGTGCTCAAGCTTCCTCCATTCACATCTTGACAAGTGGAACTTGGCCATTAGAGGTTGAATGATCCCACATTACTCCATTTTTCCTCATTCTTCAACATTCTCATCTATAAATAAGAGGATTTTCTTTGTATTTTGGGGTCACAACTAAGAGAAAAGTTACTATCTTCACATTTTTAGCAAGTTCATCCATTTCCATAGCATTTTCCATCATCATAGCTAGGTTATTGTAGATTTTATCAAGGAATCACATTGTTCATAATCAAGTGGATTAATCTTCATCAAGCTTGTAGAGGAGTTGGGAAAGCGCCAATTTCCACATCAAATTGGCACTAATTCCCCCATGGGATTGAGAGTTTGCATTCTTGAATAGGATTTAATTGTTTTTCTTATTTTTTTCTTCATTTCTTTCCTATTTTGAGAATTATAGATGAATTTCATGGGGAATCTTAGTTCTAACTTGCATTTGGATCTAATAGTGTGTTTGTTTGCTATGTTTTTGTAGGTCTAGGATTGGGGTTCACATTTTGGCACTAGAACGAGGGAAGATCTCAAGTTCTTAACACATTTTTTGACAAAATTTTGTGTTTATTGTGTTCCTACATGAAACTATTCCGCTATCAGTCTAGCAGCGCCATACAATGACACTATCCTTCTAGTGGTGCCATACAGTGACGCTACAAACTTCAAACTCCACCACTGAGGTCTTCCCACCCATAAAATTCAAGTTTTTAAACCACGACACTAGGTTAGTTTTTTGACACTAGGTTTCAAACTCCAAACTGTGCCACTGACAAAAATTACTGCCACAATCGCACACTCTATTCTGTTGCAAAGCATCGTTGTCAGACCTAGTGGCACTGTATAGTGCTGATGACTTCCTTAAATTGTGATGCATATGTGGGTTGTACTACTGGGGTGGGGTAAAGGATCAAATTTTAAGTTATTTCAACACATAATTTTTTTCTTTTGATCATTTTTAGCCATTGACCTATTTTCTACCTCTATTTTTCTTGGATTAATCAGTTTTTGTAGGTAGAAGCAAGGAAGGAGCAAGGAGGAGTCTAAAGTATAACATCATTTATTTATTGTATCAATTATCTTTAGACACTTTTGGAAGTTATTGTAATTCCAAGTCTAAAGACTTTACCCCTTCAAGATTTTAGGACTAAATAGATTTCAATTTGGGTTTAAAACAAACAAGACAAAGGGTTTAGAAAGAACTTTAGGAAAAATAAAAAGATTTTGTTTAAGGTTAACAATTGAACAAACAACTTTCATCTTTCCTTTTGGGTGATTTAAAAAGAATCTAGTCATTTCTTTGAGGATTTAAAATGAACATGTGCATCTTTGTTTTCTAATCACTTACCAAAAATAATATCATCTAAAAGATATATGCACTTCTCTCGCACCTCATAGTGATCTTGAGAATCAAAAATATTTTGGTGATATTAAGTTGTGTAAGTGATTGCCTCCACAATTCAATTTGGATTCTAAAATTGAACAAATCTTGCGAGTGTGTGTTAGGCATATCACATGTGTTATCACTTTGTTTCTCAACAAATATTGATTGAACTATGGATGTACTTGCTCACTTTTGTGTTATCTTTGAGGGCCTGCCTTGTGGTAAAAATTAATCACTCAAGGGAATGACCCAACTGGGAATACACTAAAGCAACGCGACTTCCACTCAAGATATAAGTGTGGGTGCTTAAGGAAAGGAAAGTATCATGAGGATTTTTCCAACAAGAAGGGCAGCAATAGTCTCTCACCGCATGTATGATCCCCCATGAATGGAATTCCCACATTAAAACCCCTTGTTTAAAAGACCAAAATCCTTAATCTATTTTTTGGTGCAAGAATGGTCATCTAAATCTGCCCCACACTTTTTACGGCTTTTAGTAGAGATGAGAAGTATATCATGGGAGATTCATGGGTACTGATGCTTTGCTGACCTGAGAAGCAAGTGCACTGTAAGGGGGATCATGTGTGGTCAAGCATCTAATCATCTACTAAAAGTAGGCATAGCTAGATTTATTCAAGTGGGGATTCAACAAAAATTGTCTCAATATCCATAGGGTTGTGCATGTTCTTGAATAAAAAACACTTTGCTTGATCGTAAACATTGGGAAAACAAACATTCAACATGATCATTAAAATTTCAAACCTTTTAGGAGGCAAATACCATTGAAAAATTTTAAGTGTTATTTCTTTCCCTAGGGATTCTATCCTTAGAGGTTTCTAAACATTTGGATTTATATCTCAATTTTCTTACTAAAGTCAACAATAGGGAACTTTTTCCTTGATTTCCTTGATTTCCACATAATGGAATTTGTGGGATGAGAATAAATTAGGACATTAGACATCTAGTTTGAAAAACCTAATCAATAAGTGTTTATGGTAAAAGGAAGTCACTAAGAAAAGATAAAGAACAATTGAACCCCACACATGTGTTCTTTCAAATAATTTCCCACAAAATAAAGATCCGTAAACCAAAGACCAAGGAATTTAGTCACAAATCTTACAAGAAAATTTGGCTATGCTTTATGAGTTTAGGGAAATATTGACCTTTAACTTCTATAAACTTGCTTCAAGAAACAATCCCAACTTGTACTCATTTTAATATTGTCAAAATCCAACACTTTTTCAAAGGTTTGAACATCTTGTTTAGAGTAAAGTGTCTTCTTCAAAACCAAGGTCTTGTAAACAAGAGTCTTTTTAGGTACACATAGGATCAAATTCAACCTTCATCCATCCTTAAAATATCAAACCAAACTCATCTCACCAACAACTCTTGAAAATCTTGAAAAAATCCTCCATGTTAAAATTTGGGGAAATCATTTCAAGCAAACCAAAATCATCTTGTTTGATTAGATGTGTGTAGATGCATCCTTCTCCGCATATTTCATCAAATTATCAATCTTTATGAGCAAGTGTATCCCTTGATAACATCCAACATCTTGGGGTCTAGGAGTTCATTATCCAAAATCAAAAAAAAAAATCAATCAAAATCATCTTGATTGGCTAGGTGTGTGTAGATGAATCCTTCTTTGCACACTTACTAAAATTAGCATATTGTGGAAAAATTTACTCTAGGACAACATCCAACCTCTTAGAGTTTATGAGTTCACTATCCAAATCCAAATTAAATCAAATAAAAGTCAAACATCAAATCCAAGTCCTAAAGTTTAAACATCTCCTTCAATATTACTCAAGAGTTCCAATCATTCACCAATCATCCATCTTTCACACACTTCACTATCACCTTTTGATCCTTAATCATCGTATATTTGGATATGTGCAGGATCATCATGGAAAAATAGGCCCTTAAGTGGCAAAAAAATCATTAAAATCAGAGTTAGGCAACTTGACATAAAAATTTGAATAAGTTATCTCTATTATTTCAAAAGTATGTAAGAATAGAATCTATAGAAAATTGAATGTAGTTTCTAAACTACTAGGTCTTTTTTTTTTTTTTAAATCTATTTGGTGAAAATTTGAAATTTCAATGCAGTAGTACTTAAATTTTCAGGAAAAATTTAGTAGGTGTTTGTTTGAAAAGAAAATGAATAATAATTACTTATTAAATTCAAAGTAAAGCTTAATTTATATTGGTGGAAAGCTTAGAATCTCCTTTAAAAACCCTTTTTGTTTCATCAATTTTGGGTAAAAAATGTCATCAGCCACATACCCATCATATTGCCACTTTTTGGCCCATCATGATCCTGCACATACCCATTTTCTCTTTTGTACCTAAAGTTAGATCAATCTAAAGAGTTATAGGTTTATCTCTTATATTCTTGAAAACTATTCCCTATTTTATGGTGCAAACTAGGTCACAACACAAGAAGAACATGGAGACCAACAAAGAAACATCAACTTCAAGTGACCTAAGTCAAAATTTTCCTGAGATCAATCCCATTGGGGCAAGCAATCCCACAATCAATCTTCCACTTCATCAAGATCATCAAGAGGATGGTCAAGTAGAAGACATCACAAATAGTCTTTTAGGGATGACGCAAGATGAGATCACTGAAATAGTCCAAAATCCCAATAACCATAGAATTTTCAATGCCATGATGAAGCTCCATCCCTCACAATATATGCTTGAATTAGAAAAAGAGGGGCTAAACTCCCTTCCAATTATGATGTGAGAACCATCGTGGAACAACCTCTTGGGACCATGCCACCAACATCATTCACTCTCTCAATATCGTCCACACTCCCAATTTCATCCACACTCACATTTCAAAGCATCACTTAATCCATCCCACAAATTGCATCATCCATTGCTCCAACTCAACCTATCGTTAACAAGGGGATCATGTTTCTTAATGCACTACAAACACACCCCCTTGTGAATAATCAAGACTTGGATGCAAACACCATATTGGGTCAATCCATCCCCCAAAATCCATTACACCCATATGTCCCCCTCACCTTTCAAGATCCCAATGACCCATCGTCATCATTTCACACAACATCTCAAACCTCTATCCCTATGACCTCACAAGGAGAAGGTGGGATATTTTGACCAGGGGCATCATTGACCCTTCATCTTCATCATTTCCCCAAGGGAGTATGCCACTCACTTTCTCACCACTTCCACCCTTGTCATTGATATCCACATCACCTCTTGGTTTGGGGTTACTTTAGTTACCGCCACTCATTCAAAACAACCCCTCTATCATCAATCAGAGCATAATATTAAATCCTCCAACCTTACCATCAATATGACAACAACATATGGCAACCGTCCCAATAATACAAGCAACCAACACATCATCTACCATCTACCAAATACCTCAAAGCATGGCCTCTCAAGGACAAACCATATTGATTACACCATCCACTACACAAATCCCAATCATCAATACAATGGTGCATCTCATCACAAAAAAAAACACCATCTTGAATCTGCCACCACCTCCACCACCAAAATTGAACATGACAAACCAATATAGCCTCATGTTTCAAGTAGCTCAACAAATTGCCTATCAAAAATTGCTTCAGAAAATTCAAAATTAGCAAGCTGCACAGCTAGCTACTCAACAACCCACTCAAGCCACTCAAGCAGCCCAATCCACATTGCAATCACAACAAGCACAACAAACACAATAGGTTGTTCAAGATCAATCCTTATTACAACAATAGCAAGCAACTCAATCCACTCAAGCTGCACAAGTTTCCCAACAAGCACAAGCTCAAGAATAATCTCAAGTGAAAGCTCAAGTGTACAATCTCAAGTGCAAGCTCAAGCACAAGCACAAGCCCAATACCAAGCTCAATACCAAGCACAATTATAGGCAGCCCAACAACAAGCATATCAAAAAGCCCTATAGTAGTATGAAGCACAACAAGAGGCAATATTACTAGCCCAACAACAAGCATTTTTGGCTCAACAACAACACAAACAACAAAAACCCTTGTTGGCACAACAACAAGACCAAA
Organism: Sequoia sempervirens; assembly: GCA_007258455.2. Taxonomy (NCBI): domain Eukaryota; kingdom Viridiplantae; phylum Streptophyta; class Pinopsida; order Cupressales; family Cupressaceae; genus Sequoia; species Sequoia sempervirens. The sequence goes on along the minus strand of VDFB02256132.1, from coordinate 151,859,718 downwards.
AACAAGCATTGTTTGCACAACAACAAAATGACCAACAAAAAGCATTGTTGGTGCAATAGTAGGGAGACCAATAACAAGCGTTGTTGGCACAAAAACAAATGTAGGCATATCAGCAAACAATGATTACGCAGTAGAGCTTGCAACAAACTCCCACCAACACACCCAACACCCCACCTATCACTCAGAAAAATATGCCAATCCGTAACAAATTCGCTCCACCCCCTAATCCGAAAAATTATGTAATGGCACAAACCAAGTTGCTCTCACAACAAGTACTTGATCTATCAAGAAAAACCACAAAAACACCCAACAAGTTGTGTCCTTATCCTTTTAATAGGATACTTGCAATGGTACCATTCCCAAAGTGGTTTGAAATCCATAAATTCAAAAAATACAATGGTACAAGAAACCCATAAGAACACATTAGGGAATTCCAAGTACATTGCATGGAGGTCGCATATGATGACACATATTCGATGCAGATATTTCCTAGAATTTTGGTTGGCCAAGCCATGGAGTGGTTCTCTCACCTTCCTCCTAGCATTAAAAAGCTCCAAGAGATAGTAGATGCATTCATAAAAAATTATGCCTTCAACATTGGTATGGATGTTAGCCTAGAGGACCTATCTTCTCTTAAACAAGGTAAGAGTGAATCATTTTCTTCCTTCCTACAATGATGGTGATCTAGGGCCAATAGAAGAAAATGGTTCATGCTAGAAGAACAAAAAGTTTGCACCATCATCTCCAATCTTGAGAAAACCCTAGCCCTTCATCTCAAGGTGCAAGGTATCACCACATATGACCAATTGATCTCCAAGGCACTTAGCATTGAACAAGCCCTTATTGCAGAAGGGGGGACACCCGTATATCCTAAACATCAATACAATCACCCATCCACTAGCTATAATGAGAAACCTCACACATGGGAAAGAAACAAAACCATCACCAATAATGGTGTGGTGGACAACAAGGTCATAATCAATGCTTTGAAGAAAAACACCCAAACCTACCAACAACCACAAAATAACAATTGAAACAACATGTAGACCAATGTGGTATCACAACAACTAACCAACAATTAGGTAAACAACATAAATAATCAGGTAGGACCACCTCCACAAAATAGAAATCCCCCCAAGTGGAAGTATATAGCCCTTGTGGAGTCAATTGTATCCATCATGAAGAAGTTGGTGAACAAGAATCTCATCAAGATTCCCACCTATGAGAACTATCAAGAATCCCAAGTAAAACCACTATGGTACAATGAGAATCACCTTTGTGACTTTCACAAAATCAAGGGGCACACAACGACTAGTTGCATGAGGTTGAAAAATCTAATCTAGGACCTCATTGATGATAAAATCATAAACATCGAACGACCAGCTGGAAATTATAATATCAAGCTTTACACGAATCCAATGCCCAATCACACAACAAGGGTAACAATAACAATGATAGCGGAAAGGGTGCATTCAAAAGTGTGAATCATGTATATGACCATGTTGTCGCATCCCTAGATGAGTATTACACTGTTATCACCATTAAAGGAGCCCAAGTTGATTGTGGAGTCACTCGAAGAGGTGAAAAAGTCACCATTGTAGGGCCATCTCAACCAACCAGAGCATCCACTTCCAACCCAATATTTTCTCCTAGTGGTTACAATGTCCTCGACCAATTGAAAATAACCCTAGCATAGATCTCCATCATGGAGTTACTAAAGATCTCACCAACCCACAAGAAGATTATTGAAGAAGCCTTAACCTCATCTTCCATCCCCACTGATCTTCATGTAGATCAGTTCCAAGCTATAGTCACACACCTTACTACACCTCACCTTCTAACATTTTCAGAACAAGATATTCCAACACAACCATCTCACAATTGTGCAATTCATCTTAAGGCTTTCGTTCATAAGAACAAGGTCAAGAGGGTCCTGGTAGATGGAGGTGCAGGGTTAAATATATGCACCCTTAAATTAATAAAAATATTGGGCTTCTCTGAAGATGCTATTGAAAAAGGAAAAGGAATAACCATCAGAGCCTATGATGATCAAGAAAGAGTTTCTCAGGGCACAATCCAACTCCCTATTCAAGTAGGGTCGGCCATCATGGAAACAACTTGTCAAGTTCTTGATCTAGAATTTCCTTATAATATCCTCCTGGGGCATCCCTAGATTCATGGGATGCAAGCTATAGCTTCCACCTTCCACCAGTGTGTAAAGTTTCCATACCAAGGCCAAGAGTCATTGTCCACGGTGATCCTAGACCCTTTTACTATTGCAAAAATTTGGAAGCAAAATTTTAAAAAATCCCCCAAGTGCCCAAGAATGATGAAGGCACCTCAACTCCATACATAGAATGAGCTACTCTCACCTCCTCTTCTACGATAGAGACATGCACCAACCCTACTATTTTTGATATCAAGTTCATTATCTAGGACAATGGGTGTGGGGATTACGCAATTATGAAAATAAATTTTGTGGTGGGAAAATTACCACAGTCCCCTAGGTCACAATTTTTGGAAAGAAAAAACTAAAAATATTTTAAATTGTTGTCATTGATGGAAACCCTAGTCCATGATTGGATTTTCACATCATCATTTACTCCTATAGGCAAACAGATTGAGGATAGTCAGGAAGAACGAAGCATCTGACAGTTTTGTGATCTTTGATTCCCATGCATATTTTTGGTTGTTATTTTGAGTTATGGATCTTATGGGAGGTGAATTAATGTATTTCTTGTGTTATCCAAAAATATCAGTGCCTCATACCAAGTTATGTGTAAGTATGGAGATCTGGTTGGATATCTTTTTATTCATCTATGTTTTGTGGCTGACTCAGTTGGTATATCATGTTGCATACATTGAAGGAATGTTTATTCAAATTTTTTTGTGTTTGAACATTTTGTTTTGGGTCAGATCTAAGTTGTGGATGACCGTTGTGGATTCACATAAAATATTAATTATGGTTTAAGCTGACAGTTTTGAATATTTCTAAGTTTTATTGAGCCTGACTTGTTACGACTAAATTCTTAGTTGCAGATATATATAAATGATCACTTATATCATTTTGAGTGTGCATAAGAGTGTTTATATGTGTTGTAATTATCAAAAGGGAGATTGAGTAATTATGCACAGTTTCACTTGTGCATTAAATTTTTTTTAGTGCGATTTTGTGTAGAGTAGAGAAAAATTATAGAATCAGTCAAAAGGACAAAACATCAACTATTGAGCTTAACCAGAACTGTAATCAAGCATATGTAGATGATATTCTCTTAGTTCATTCTCTTGGATCTAATCCAAATCATTGTAAGGAAATTATCCTTTCCATTTTGAGAAGTGAGCTCTAGGAAGTGTGCTTGAATGCAAGTGCATTCCCTTTTGTAATATTTCCTTTGAGTATACTCAAATTATATTGTGGATTGGCCATCCACCATGGTTTTTCCCTTAACAAGGTTTCCACATAAAAATCATTGTGTTATGGTGTTGTGGTTATTTTTTTATGTTTATGCATATATATTTTGGTTGAATGCTTTAAGTGGGTTAAAGATCAGAATATTAAAATATTTTTTTTGCACAACACTAATTTACCCCCCCTCTCAGTGTTGCTTGTTTCCATCAATGAGGATGAGCACAGTCAAATAATGCTTCCTCATCCCAAACCTTCATAGCAGGCTCCTCCAGCTTCAAGAGTTGGGGAGACCTAGATCAAGAAATAATAGAAGAGGACCCATCAAACATCCTATACCAATATAATGGACCAATAGCTGACCTACCTATGGATGATAGTAGTAAAGGCTTACAAATGATGCTCACCATGGGCTATGACAGAAATAGAAAGCTTGGACAAAATGACAACAAACTTCTAGTACCTCTCATTCCAGAGACACTTATGAGAAATATTGGTCTAGATGTACCCCTTTGAAGGTGACCATACTTGGAAAATGAGCCTTGGTTAAGAAGGTCAAAAGTCCCCCTCAACAATCAACAGCTACCCTTCAATTACCTGCATCCATAGGTCTACCTTTAGACAACTTCACCTTTGACATAACTAATGTGTGTAGTAGTTATGAGGACCCCATGAATTATTTTCCTATGCTTTTTGAAGACAACTCTTTACTCATGATTATTACCTTATCTTTTGAGACCAATGACCATCAAACCCATGAAATTAACCTAGTCTACCCCTAGCTCATCGATTACAACCAATGAGGACCACCAATTTTGCACACTTTTGAAAATGATAAGACACTCTTGGAATTCATGGGACTATAGGACATGGTACAACACAGATATCACAAGGGTAGCCTTGATATCATACTAGACACACAAGCCTACCACGGGGAAATGATTGAATCCTTTAGCTGCAAAAGCAAAAATTTGAGAATAATCTTAAGGTCTTTGAGTGAAAACCACACTATGGCACTCTATAACCCAAAAAAAATAAAAATAAAGGATGTATCTAATGGTGAAAACCTCTCTGAGGTGCTTGAGGATGAAGGATTCAATCTTCCTCTTAGTGCTCTACATCAAGAAAAGTTAGCAATTCTAGCTAAGAAGTGCAACCCAGTCAACTTGGGAATAGAGGAAACTTTGCATATCACATTTTATGTTGAATCATTGATGTAAGAAGAATAGGAGCTCCTAGTTTCCTTCTTAAGGAAGAGAAAGGTCAACTTTGCATGGACCTATGATGATATGCCTAGGCTTGATCTAGAGATTGTGGTCCACCATCTAGCAGTTTACCCCGAAGCAAAGTCCGTCAGAAAAAAGTTTAGAAAAATGCATCCCCAGATAGCCTTGTTGGTTAAAATGGAATTAAAGAAGTTACTTGATGTAGGATTCATATGATAAATTGAATATCCAAAGTGGGTATGCAATCTGGTACCTATTTTAAAGCCCAATGGGGGCATCTGTATCTGTACAGGATTGAGAGACCTCAACAAGGCATGTCCCAAAGATGACTTCCCACTTCCCAACATTGATATGATTATAGATATGACCACAGGATATGAGATGCTTTCATTGATGGACGTATTCTCCAGGTATAACCAAATCATGATAGCCAAAGGAGACCAACACAAAATGGCTTTTACTTTCCCATGGGGTACATATTACTAGAACATGATGTTGTTTGGCCTAAAGAATGTTGGAGGAACATATCAGAGGGCCATAACCTTAATCTTCCATGACATGATCCATAAGACTATGGAGGATTATTTTGATGACATATTGGCAAAATCTAGAAAGAGGAGGGACCACGTAGTAGCATTAAGTACCATCTCCAACAAGCTTGAGGATTACAAGGTCCCCCTTAATCCAAAGAACTACATATTCGGTGTAAAATCAAGGAAGTTTTTGGGATACATTGTGTCCATGAGAGGAATTGAAATAGATCCCACTCAAGTAAAGGAAATCCTCGAGATGGAGGCACCTAAGACATTGGAATAGTTGAGATGCCTGCAATGAAGGCTCCAGTCCATCTGTCAGTTCATAGCTTAGCTAGCAGACAAGTCAATTCCATATTCTCTCCTACTCCACAAGGGGGTGGCATACAAGTGGGATGAAAAGTGTGATCAAGCCTTCAATAGGATCAAAGAATATTTTCTCACACCTCAAGTTCTTATGTTGCTAATTCTAGGAAAACATTTGATCTTATACATATCAGCAACAATAGCAACTCTCGGTGCTCTCCTAGCTCAACATAATGAAAACAAAATAGAGAGGGCCATCTACTACATCAGTCAAACCATGGTAGGGCATGAGTTAAATTATTCCTTCATCGAAAAATCTTGTCTAGTAGTGGTGTTTTCCTCACAGAATTTTAGACACTACATGTTAGCACATAAAATCAAACTCATTTCCAAGATTGACCCACTCAAGTACCTACTTTCCAAAGAAATGCTCATAGGAACGATGGCCAAGTGGGTCATGATCCTATTAGAACATGATATTGAGTATGTGGAGTGGAATTCCATTAAAGGGAAAGCTATTACATACCAACTGGTGGAAGCACCGAGTATGTACAGGATCATCATGGAAAAAATAGGCCCTTAAATGGCAAAAAAATTAGAAAAATCAGAGTTAGGAAACTTGATGTAAAAATTTGAATAAGTTATCTATATTATTCCAAAAATATTTAAGAATAGTTCATCTATAGAAAATTGAATGTAGTTTCTAAACTACTAGGTTTATTTAAGAAAAAATCTCTATTTGGTGAAAATTTGAAATTTCAATGTAGTAGTACTTAAATTTCAGTGAAAAAATAAGTATGTGTGTCTGACCATCCTAACCACAATAAAATGATAATATTTCTTTTATAAGATTTTATATGTAAGTAGAGGACTCATGTCCCGATGTGATGCATATTTTTTTGTAATTTTTTTCCAAGTAAATAATTAATTATGAAATTCTTATTACAATTTTTAAAAAATATAAAAACTCGTATGTTTCACCACCTTAACTTGGTCAAAACTTCATGAAATTAATTTTTTATTTTTCAATCGTATGCAAAGCATGGAATGTAATACGTGTTTTGGATTCAAAAAATGTTATACCATTTGAAATCTATAGATTTTTTTCAATCAACCTATCAATCAAGACTTTAGGCATAATTCAAATAGAAAATAGATAATAATTATTTTTATTTTTATTTTTTATTTTTATTTTTTTAGGTAAGTGTTGTCAAGGGGACAACACCCATAAAATAAGAATCTAGAAAGAGCATAAATGCATGCCCTGATAACAAGGTGCAACACAAAAGGACCGAAAATTGGGCAGATAAAACCCAAAGCATGATAAACCTTAAAACTATTTCTTTGTAGACCTTAATACCATTCGGATCGAGGGAAGAGATCTCTTCCTTCTAACTTCAGTCCAATCTTGTTCTATCCTAGGGGATGAAGGAGGATCAATACACACACGTCCATTCTTCACAACATCGTTACAGGTGGCAGTATGCGAAAGAGTCAAAACCTTAACCTTATCAAGGAGGCCAAACTATGTGATCTGTGGAGAAGACATGCCAACATTGACGGTGCAAGCATCAAAGCATTTATCTTGTGAAATGATCATAGGAGGGGAAGAAGAAGTGTTGTCATCCACCAACAGAAGGGGGAGGATCTATTGTGCTAGCAGCCACCAGGTTGGGAGTCGAGATAGGAGCCGAGCTCTGAAAAGTGGGATTGGAAGGAGTTGCAGTCTTTGAAGGATGAGAAATTGTGTAATGGAAGGATTCAGCCCCTTCCCACCAAGAGGGTGTGCAAATAGGAGCATCATTAGTGATGAGGACACAACCCGAGACACAAAAAATAACCCACAAACAAGAGAATAATTTTATTATTCAAAAAATAGAGCTTCTTACATGTAGAGGATCTCAAATCCCCAAGTTCTACAACACATACAAGTTACAGACAGCTACAGAATAACCCTTTCACAATATGTGAGCTTGTCCCAAAAAAGTTACCCAAAAATTAGAAACCTGCCCATAAATAGAGCTCCTCTTTAGTTTGGAGCCAAAACAACATTCAAATTTCAGTTTAGGCGATTTGGCACCAAAAATTTACAACATGGAGTTCAAATGTCAAAAGAGCATTTGCAATTGTATCTTCTAGAACGTGTGCCAACTCCCCGGGGTCATAACTTTTGATCTAGGACTTCGATTCATGAACCGTTTGAACCATTGGAAAGGTTTCAAATTCAAGAACATGTTTGGAATCTGCTACACTGATTTTGGCAAGTTTTTTGTCTGATCTGGGAGCTCTAATTTCATCAAATCTAACTTGGAAGATTTTCAGGTGCAAATCTGGGAAACTAAAACTGCAATATCTTTCCACCTAGGAATAGAAAATAAAAACCATAAATTGGGAATTTCATTATGATGAAAAGGGTATCCAAAAATGTAAAAACATCTAAAAACTGAGAAACTTGAAATTTAACTATTTTTGGGTGATGCAAGATTGTCTTTACACCACTGGATGCTCCTGCATCAGACACCCAGGGTAATTTGAGAAGTGACCCCATCAGGTCTCTGATGGTTGAGGAAAACCCAACTAGTCAACCTTTGTCTTAGGCAACCAAGATGAATCTTCAACAGGCCTTCCTTTCCATTTCACCAGATATTCTTCATACTGCCTATTCTTGGTACTCCTTCCCACACGACTATCTAGGATTTCTTCAATCTGCTTTTCTGAAGTAGGTGCTAGAATCCCACACTATTCCATCATTGGTATTTCCTCTATGCCACCTTCATGATACTCTATCAAATCTAAAATGTTGAACACCGGGGAAATTTTGATTCCATCAGGCAACTCTACCTCATATGCATTCCCTGAATCATACTTCTTCAAAATCTTACAGGGACCAAACTTCTTCATCTTCAATTTTTTATATGTTCCCATTGGAAACCTTTCTTTTCTCAAGTGGACCATCACTTCATCACCAATCTGAAACTCCTTATACCTCCTCTTCTGATCTGTCTTAGCCTTATATTGCATATTCGTCTTGTTAATATGTTCTCTTACCTTCTCATGTATATCCTTGATGTGTTCTGCAAAATCTTCGGCTTCAACACTTATTTTCCTCTCTTGGTCCATCTTCCTCAATTCTGGAGCGGTTCTGGGGCTACCTCCATACACAATCTGGAATGGTGATGTGTCGATGATTCTATTGACATAATTGTTGTAAGAAAATTTTTCCTGGGGTAAGATCAAGTCCCATCCCTTGGGTTTATCTCCTACCAAACATCTCAGTAGGTTACCCAGACTCCTATTAACAACCTTTGTCTGCCCATCTATTTGTGGATGGTGTGTAGAACTGAACTTCAACTCTGTCTTCAAATTCTTCCAAAAGGTCCTCCAAAAATACCCCACAAATTTGGTGTCACGATCTAAAACAATACTCTTTGGCAGACCATATAGCCTCACCACCTCTTTGAAGAACAAGTCAGCAATGTGAACTGCATCATGGGTCTTCTGACATGGAATGAAATGTGCCATCTTCAAAAACCTATCTACCACCACAAATACTGAATCATTCCCTCATTGTGTCCTTGGTAAACCAAGAACAAACTCCATACTTATATCCTCCCATGGCCTCTCTGGTATAGGTAAGGGCTGATATAAGCCTATATTCTAGCTCACTCCTTTAGCCATCTGACATACCCTACAACTTTGTACAAACTTCTTCACATCCTGTGACAACTGAGGCCAATAATAATGCTCATTGATAATGGCAATAGTCTTATCCTGACCACAATGTCCTGCCATTCCTCCACTATGCATCTCCTTTATCAGGTTCTCCCTCATGGAACTCCTCGGGATACATAATTGACTTCCCTTAAATAACATGCCATCCTAGATTATGAAATCCAACCACCTTGTCCTATCCACTGTAACAGGTTTTTTGTAAGCTTTCTAAGCCTCTGCAAAATCAGGATCTTCTACGTACAATGTCTTAAGTTCATTGAACCCAACCACTTCAATCTACATCTTTTTCATCAATGTATGTCTCCTACTTAAGGCATCTTCAAACCCTATTTGACTTCCCACTCCTATGTTTCAAAACAAAGGTATAACTCTACAAAAACTCTACCCATTTCATATGCCTCTGATTTAATTTTCCTTGACTATTTAGGTACTGAAAGGCCTGATGATCGGTATATAGAAAAAATTCCTTCGGCAACAAATAATGTCTCCATTTCTTTAATGCTTGAACTATTGCATAAAATTCCTGATCATATACACAATAATTTCTCTTGGCATCATTTAACTTTTCACTAAAATAGGCAATGGGCTTACCTTCTTGCCTCAACACTGCTCCAATGGAACAACCATTGGCATCACAATCCACCTGAAACACCTTCTTGAAATCTAGGAGTGCTAGAACAGGTTGATCTATCACCTTCTACTTCAACAGTTCAAAACTTTTTTCCACTCCACTGCTCCACTTGAATTCTTTTATATCCCCTCTCATTGTTTTAGTCAAGGGTCCACAAATACTACTAAAGTTTCTAATGAACTTTCTATAAAAACTAGCCAAACCATGGAAAGATCTCACCTTGGTAGCAGTTCTTGGGGTAAGCCATTCCAGAATAGCCTTCACCTTCTCTGGGTCCATCTTGAGACCTTCTACTGAGACAACAAACCCCAAGTACACTAACTCCCTCTTCACAAAACTGCACTTCTTCAAATTAATCAATAGTTTCTCTTCTCTTAACTTCTCAAAGGCTCTCAAAATATAAATCAGGATGCTCATCCAATGTCTTACTAAAAATAAAAATATCATCTAAATACACAATAATAAAACTTCCCAGAAATTCTTTTAGTACCTTGTTCATGAGCTGCATGAATGTGCTCGGTGCATTGGTTAGCCCAAAAGGCATGACTAACCACTTATACATGCCCTCTTTGGTCTTGAAGGTAGTCTACCATTCATCTCTCCTCTCGAATCGAGATCTGGTGATATCCACTCTTCAGATCAATCTTTGTGAAGTCTGAGCTCCACTCAAATAGTCCATCGGTCATCCATCCTGGCGGAAATCGTACTTGATTTTTATCTTGTTTATGGGGAATTTGTACACATCCTTCACTCCCCATCCTTTTTGGTGCTAGTACTGCAAGTACTGCACATGGACTCAAACTCTCCCATATCAAACCATTTCTCAACAACTCTTGAACTTGTCTGTTCAACTCCTCATTTTTGCTAGAGTCATTCTATGAGCTGCCTTATTTGGCAAATTGGCTCTAGGAATCAAGTCAATCTGATGACTGAATCTTCCTTATTGGTGGTAAACCCTCGGTACATTATTAGAAACAATATCCTGAAACTCATCCAACATCCCAGAAACTTCTTGGAACCTTCTCACTATCCTCCTTACTCACTCTAGGAATCAATGCATAACACACATGCTCATGCTTCATACCTTCTAAAAATTTTCTTCCATCTACATAACAAATTCTAGCACTACTGCATATCTTTTCTTCGGTCTCCTTCAAAGGTTTCAACTTGTGATGAACCCCATCCTTTGTCAAGGAATAAGTGTTTGCATGGCCATCATGTATAGCTCACCTATCGAACTGCCATGGCCTCCCCAACAACATGTGACATGCATCCATGGGGATGATAACACAAAGTACCTTATCATGGTAGCTTCCGATCTTGAACTTTACTAGGCACTACTCATTGACCAAAACTTTGTGGTCTTTCTGCAACCAGGCAATCCGATACGGATGTAGGTGTCTTTCCCTCTTCAGCTTCAACTTTGTGACCATCTCTTCTAACACAAAATTATCAGTGCTCCCACCATCAATGATGACATCACAACATTTTCCTTCACACTTGTACCTTGTGCGAAATAGATTCTTCCTCTGTTTTGGTTCCTTTTCCTCAGTCACCAGGGCTCTCCTAATCACTAGGGCTTCTCCCCTTTCAACATCATCTGAATGTTTAGATTGAGCCTCCTCATCTGCATGCACAACCCCTCCATGACCTTCTAGCCTTTTATCTGCCCTTCCTTGGTGTTGTGGACATTCATAGGCTCGATGCCCTTCTTCACCACACTAGAAACACGTTCCTTTGAAACCACCTCTTCCAGATCCTTGTCCATATCTCCCTCATCCTCTACCTCTTTGATCACCATTGTTTTGATCATGAGGGCAGTAGAAGTTGTCATTCCTTTGGCTTTGGCTGGTACCCACATCTTCACTTTTCTTTTCATCATTATTTCGGCTTCCTGAAGGTCAACTAACCCTTCCACTTTGACCTCCTCATCCTTTTTGCTTGCCATCAAATCTTTTGTTCAACTTCTCTTCCACCTTTAGAGCAAACTGATACACATCCTCAATGGTGGTCATTCTGACTAGGCTGAACTCCTCCTGAATGCTCGGTCATAACCCATTAAGATATCAAGTTACCTTCTCCTTATTGGCCTCTATGTGACTCATTTTGATGATTATCTTGTGAAAATATTTAGTATATTCTTTCACAGATCAGCTTCCTTGCTTCAACCCTTGCAATTTCTTCAACAGATCTAACTCGTAGTCCACTGGTATGAACTGCTTCTTCAGTTTCTCTACCATGTGATCCCATCTGGTGATATTTCCTTTTCCTCTTTGATTTCTTTCCAACTAGACCTCTTTCCACCAAATACTGGCATGGCCCTTCAGCTTCATTTTTGTAAACTTAACCCGATCTAGGTCCTCTATTTCCTCATACTCAAAATATTCTTCTAGCTCGTTGATCCAGTCGATCAACTCTTCTGGGTTTAGACTTCCAGAATAACTGGGGACTTCTGCTCTGGGTCTTTTCCTGATCTTCGAAATGGCCCTTATTAGCTGCATTTGGTCTTGATCAATTACTTCTTCTTCCTCTTTTTCGTCCTCACTTTCCTCCCTCGGGTTTAACTCTCTTCTCAACTACCCTTGTAATGCATCAATCTGTCTCTAGAGGGCTACCAGTGCATCTCATCCACTAGCATTTCTACCGCCTCGACCACCTCTGGCACCACCATGCCTACTAGGCATCACTCTTGGAGGCATATTTCTTGACCTCAACCCACAACCATGGTCCTGGTGCAAACTGCCTCACGATCGGTGATCTATCCACATGCTCAAGAAAACCTTGCTCTGATACCACTTGATGAGGGCACAGCCTGAAACATAGAAAATAAGCCACAAATAAGAGAATAATTTTATTATTTAGAAAATAGAGCTTCTTACATGCAGAAGATCTCAAATCCCCAAGTTCTACAACACATGCAAGTTACAAACAGCTATAGAATAACCCTTTTGCAATATGCAAGCTTGTCCCCAAAAAGTTACCCAAAAATTAGAAACCTACCCATAAATAGAGCTCCTCTTTAGTTTGGAGCCAAAACAACATTTAGATTTGAGTTTAGGTGGTTTGGCACCAAAAATTTACAACATGGAGTTCAAATTTTAAAATAGTATTTGTAATTGTATCTTCTAGAAAGTGTGCCAACTTCCCAGGGTCATAACTTTTGATCCAGGACTCCGATTCGTGAACTGTTTGAACCGTTGGAAAGGTCTCGAAGTCAAGAACACGCTTAAAATATTCTATCCTAATTTTGGAAAGTTTTAGGGCCGATATAGGAGCTATAAGTGCCTCAAATCTAACTCAAAATATTTTTAGGTGCAAATCTGGGAAACTAAAACTGAAATATCTTTCCACCCAGGAATAGAAAATAAAAACCATAAATTGGGAATTTCATTATGATGAAAAGGGTATTCAAAAATGTAAAAACATCTAAAAACTGAGAAACTTAAAATTTAACTATTTTTGGGTGATGCAAGATTGCCTTTACACCACTGGATGCTCCTGCATCAATTAGCATGCACCCCAACATGTTTTCACCTACATTGAGGGGTACCATGGTTTGTGGAAAAGCAAAGTCTACATCTAAATGTTATCTTTTCATAATATATTGGTTGACACCAACATCTCTTCCCAACTTTGAGATAAATATTGGTCAGAATTCCTTTCAAAACATCCATCTCAACACATAAGCGAGCAAATATTGAATTCTTGTAATTGATTGTCTCCTTTGAGAGGCCTTGATATTTCCCAAGACCATTGCCAATCACCTTTAGGAAACCAATTTACCATAACTGCAATGGGAGGTAGGGCAAATGAATCCATAAAAATATTGTTGAAAAAGTCTTTGTACGTGGATCAAATGAGGGGAACCAGGGTTTCATGCATAACAAAAATTTCATGGAAAAACCACGATCTGGAGTTGAGAACCATTTCTTTGTCATCCACAGATTCAAATTCTAAAATGAAGAACCCCTTTGCACATGGGTATATCCTAATTTCATCTTGGAGATAATCTTTCCAATTTGCATCAATCCAAGAAAGAAGGTCACAAGAAAGAAGGTCACAGAGTTTTGGCCAAACCTTCGTAAATCGACAAATAAGAGCATGTTCCATAAAAAATTCTTCTCTATCGTAGGCCAAATCATCAAGGTAGATTTCTAGAGCAGCGGCCAAGTGTCACACAGCAAAGGAAGGGCTCATAGGATCACCACCAGAAAAATATGAGGTGTCAGATTTATGCATGGAAGAAGATGCTCGAGAAACCTTCAATCCAGGGTTACCCACCACCACATGGAGAATGTTTTGCTAAGAAGGAGGGCACCCAACTAGGGCAGCCACAAAACTCACCTTTGAGCTACCCCTAGATACACAACCCATACCCTTATTCAGAGTGCAAGACACAGTTGAGGGAGAATGGAAAATCTTTGTGCATGTACCACCAACATCCAGATGTGGATCAACATCCATCAAGCTTTGTGAGGCCAACAGGGAACTGGATTTCCCATCTCATGAGGGCACACACATGGTAGGAGGAGCCGCCAAGTTTTCCTTAGGGAAAGAAAGATCAGGCAAGGCCCCCGCAGAAACCACCAAGCCTTGGCCTGTCTCAAGAAAATTTTCGTTCCACTTCAGTGCACGCAGGGGTTACAGGAGTTAAGGAGTGTTTCAGAGCAGAGCATGCCATTGATTGAAAGTAATAAAAAATGATAATAATTATTTATTAAATTCAAATTAAAGCATGATTTATATTGGTGGAAAGCTAAGAATCTCCTTTAAAAACCCTTTTCGTTTCATCAATTTTAAGTAAAAAAATCCGTCAACCACATGGGCCATCATATCACTTACATATCACCACTTTTTGTCCCATCATGATTCTACACATACCCCACCAATGTATTCAAAAAATTTACTAATTTTAGAGTTCCCCAATGAATCCATCTCCAATTTGAGAAGAGTAGACCACTGGAAGTTGTACTTTGATGGTTCCTACATGCAACATGGATCGGGACCTAGGGTATTTTTCATCACTCCACAAGGAGACTGCATACCAAGATCCTACAATTTGGCATTTCCCTGCACAAACAATATCATAGAATATGAGGCTCTAACCATAGGACTTAGAATAGTAGTGTAGTGGCCTATCATGGCTCTCAAGGTATATGTGGATTCACAGCTTATAATTAATTAGGTGAATGATGAGTATAAAACTAAGGATGACAAGCTAACTCCATAAAAGAATTTGGTGGAAAGTCTTAAAGATTCTTTCATTGGGATCACATTCGAGTAGACACCTAGAGAAAACAATAGAGTAGAAGAAGCCATGGTGACAATTATATCCCTATTGGGCATCCCCCGCAATGTCCCAAAGCATGAATTTCTAGTAGAGTAGCTTCTCTTTCTACATTCAAGATACCAGAGTCTGAATTTGTGTGCAAAATCGTTGGTCTCAGTGATCCCTGCTGCCATGATATATACACTTATCTAAGAATAGGAGTTCTCCTAGCTGACATAACCTCAAACCTTAAGAAAAACTTCATCAAGAAAGCATCTCGTTTTGTCATCCTAGGAGATACCATTTACTATAGAAGCATTGAGGGAACCCTGTTACATTGCTTAAACATTGAAGAGTCATTGACCACATTAACCGACGTACATAATGGAATATGTGGTTCACACTCAAGCGGTATAACCTTTGCCAATAAATTGTTGAGGACAAAGTATTATTGGCCTACTATGGAAAGAGAAGCACATAACAATGTCAAAAGGTATCTACAATGTCAGCAGCATGGGGACCTCATCCATGCACCAACTCAATAGCTTCACCTGATCATAACACCTTAGCATTTTTCACATTGGAGGCTCGATTTCATTGGAAAAATCACCCCCACCTCATCCAGTGGCCACAAGTTTATCAATACTGCCACTAAGTACTTCACAAAGTGGGTGGAAGCCATCCCCATGACTTATACCACTAGAAAGAAAATATCAAAGTTCATCTTGAACTATTTAATTTGTCGTTATGGGGTCCCCCAAGACATTATCTTAAATAATGGGACACCCTTCAAGAAGCAAGATGTCTATGACCTATGCTACAAATTCAACAACCAACATCATTTTTCCACTTTGTACTATCCCCAAGGCAATGGCAAAGCAGAAGCTACCAACAAGACCATCCTAAAAAATGCTTAAGAAAATAGTCAATGACGCAGGTCATGACTAGCATCTATAGGTAAATCTCACCCTCTGGGCCTATAAAACTAGCATCCACACACCAACAAGTTCCACCCCATTTTTGTTAGTCTATAGAATAGAAGCCATCCTCCCCATCAAGATTGAGCTCCTATCACTAGGAATATCATTGCAAAATCTCATCACGAATGAAGAATACCAGGTATCGAGACCGAATGAGTTGGAACTACCAAATGAATTGAAAATGGAGGCCTTAAATCATCTATAGGTGTAACAAAACCAACTCAAGCAGAGTTATAACAAGAAGATCAAGATTCAGACATTCCAGGTAGGAGAATTTGTGCTCAAGGAAAATCAGAAAAACCTACCCAATCCAAACAACAAAGGATAATTTGAACCCAATTGGTTGGGGCTCTTCATCATCATAGCAAGCTATAGTTAGGGGCATATCAGTTATCAACACCTTAAGGAGAACCTCTATAGGATCCCATGAACAACTCCCATCTCAAAAAAAAAAATACCTAATCTTGTCGGGTATAAAATTGAAAAATATAAAAAAATAAGAAAATGCCCTTAAAAAATGGTCACCCTGAGGAAAACCTGGAAAATAGGTGTCTTGGTGACAACAAAAATAAAAATCCAAAAATCCAAAAAAAAAAAGGATTAGAAACAATAAAAAGAAAAAAATCATCCTCTAGTGAAAACCACTTTGGTGGTGCTTTGGGCAAGTACTATTGTGAAAACCTGGCAAATAGGAACCTTCTATAAATAAGCACTTTCCATCCACCAAGATCTTCATGGATTGTTCTACATCATCCATCTATTATTTTTCCATCATCCATCTATCTCCATCCATCACCCATCCACATCCACATCATAGCTTGGTCATATGTTCATGTCTTGTGTTTGTGTCATGATCCCTCGTAGTACTACTCAACCCATTCTCAAGGTCAGTTTGTCCTACCTATATCTGAGTAGTCTATTGCATTATGCTGGGGGAATGTTCTCATCAGATTGGATTCATGTATGCTCTTGAGATCCCTAAAATCAAAACATCCAAAAACATTGAAAACATGTCAAAAAACCAAAAAATAGGTCAAAAAGTCAAAAAAGTCAAAAACAAAGTCATCTTGTTGAACTATGTTGTCTCTAAGCTTTGAATGTAGGCAAGGTTGATCTTTGATCTTCCCCTAAGACACTTAGGTTGGTCCTTTAGGATTCTATCATAATAAAGTGGCAATCCATCTATTCATGGGTATGTGCAGGATCACCATGGAATAAATAAGCCCTTAAGTGGCAAAAAATTCAGAAAAAATCAGTGTTAGGAAACTTGATGTAAAAAATTGAATAAGTTATCGATATTATTTAAAAAATATGTAAGAATAGAATCTATAGAAAATTGAATGTAGTTTCTAAACTACTAGGTTTATTTATAAATAAATAAAATCTATTTGGTGAAAATTTGAAATTTCAATGCAGTAGTACTTAAATTTCAGGGAAAAATAAGAAGTAGGTGTCTGTCTGACCACCCTAACCATAATAAAATGATAATATTTTTTATAATATTTATATATAAGTAGATGACTCATGTCTGGATGTGATACATATTTTTTTGTAATTTTTTTCCAAGTAAATAATTAATTATGAATTTTTATTACAACTTTTAAAAAATATTAAAAACTTGTATGTCTGACCACCTTAAATTGGTCAAAATTTCATGAAATTTAATTTTTCTTTTTTTAATCCTATAGTATGTGAAGCATAGAATGTGACGCATGTTTCAGATTCAAAAAATGTGATACCGTTTGAAATTTATAGATGTTTTTCAATCAGCCTATCGATCAAAACTTTAGTCGTAATTCTAATAGAAAAATAATAATTATTATTTATTAAATTCAAATTAGAGCATAATTTATATTTGTGGAAAGCTAAGAATCTCCTCTAAAAACCCTTTTTGTTTCATCAATTTTGGGTAAAAGAAAATTCATCAGCCACATACCCTACAAATACCCATAATATTGCCACGTTTTGGCCCATCATGATCCTACACATACCTTCATATCTCATCAATAATCAAGTCTTTATCAATCGAACTACGTGGTCTCTACATGTATAATGTAGGCAAGGCTAATTTTTTGATCAACCCCCGAGGCCCCTAGGATAGGTCTTTAGGTTAGTCTCTTGCTCAAAATCTTGGAAAACCCCAAAACATTGGAAAATTGGAAAATCAAAACATTTGTAAAATCTTGAAAATACCAAAAAATAGCCTCAAAACATTTCAAAAAATATCAAAAACATCTAAATATTTGGAAAAACCCATCAGTCCCATCTCACTATCACCTACAATAAGCATCCAATCATAATAAATCATCATCATCCCCAACCTTTGGTAAGACAGTCGGAAACAATTCTAGCAAGTTGAAAGTGAAAACTCAAACGTCAAGGTCTCAAGTCTAGGTCAATACGTAAATAAGTTGTTCAACTATTTGTGTCAATATCCTATCATCTAATCAGTCCCAAATCAATCATCTAATATAATCATGTCCTAGGATGTATCCCTCCTACAATGGACATAAACATCAGACATCACTGTAGTTTAGTCTTCGCTAGCGGTATGAAGAATATTAACTTGTTTGTTTACTTTATCTTTTTCTTTTGACTTATCTTATTTGTGCTCATTCTGATGACCTCTCAATGATGTCCAAACAAAGGGATTTAGAGAGAAAGGAATGGGGCAACAACCATTATATTTTTATCTATTGTGCTTGTTGGATATTCTTGTAATATAACTTGGTCATGTGTGCTTTGTTTAGGTGTAGAGAAGGTGTTTTAGATATCTTGTTGACCACATAGGAAGGCTTTCCTTTCTATTTTTTGGTCTAATATGTTTGGAATATCTGAACTGCATTCTAAATAAGGTTATGTATGCCAAGTTTTAACAGGATTACTCCTATCTGATTAACAATTCAAATTGCATCACACTAGGTACAATGCAACCCTGGTTTTGTATACCATGATGCATCATACTTACATGTGTTATCAACCATATGGTAAATGGCCATTTTAAAGTACCAACTCCTTGGAAATAAGATCATCATCATCATCATCTTTTGAATTGTTGGAGTCTCTTGCTTTCTTCCCTCTTCTTTCCAGGCTAACATGGTACCATGATAGTTAATCACAAATCAGCATCGCTAATACATCCATTTTGCATCCATAAACCATCAGCATAATACATATCATATCATATAGAAAGTATTAATCATCTCTCATGCATTGCATTTAATTATTGAATAATAAAGATTGGTTATTCTAAGCATCTCATAAACCATACATATGCATTCATTACATAAGCATAAAAGAAACCATCACATAGGAATTACTAAACTCATGTCATATACCTCATCAAACATCAATTGCATAATCATATAAGAATATCATGTACATCATATACATAGGCATCATTAAAACATCCATCGTATCATATAGAATCACATCATCATCACATAAGATGGAATCATTTCACCACATATAGAAAGTAAGAATCCATCTCATAAAGCATAAATAGAATAGGAAATATCATGCAAATCATCACATCTCATATATATCATAAAAATAATATACTGTCATGGTTCAAATTGGACGAAGTGTGTATCAATCAATATAAAGTACAAATCACCCATGGGGTTATCAAAAATGAGTGTGTAAAGCATAAAAGAGAATCATGTCTCTGATCAAAAGTGAGCTAACCCTACTAGTTTCCCTTGCCCTCGCCAGGCTAACTCCTCGATGGTCCTCTAGAGGCCGGTACCCTATCTGTTGTGAAAAATCTAGAACTCAGGATGCTCAGGGCATGACCTGATGATAATGAACTCTATAGTAATTAGCCTCTCAGACTTCCTCCATGTATGCTCACAATGAAACTAAACTCTGTGAGGAGGAGGCAGGCATGCTCTCAAGTTGTTTTCTATGACCCATCTCTTGTGCTACCCTGAGCTCTATGGCCTATCTCTACTAGATATCCTAGTCTTGCTCCATCCACAACTGGTCTCTCTCTACTATCAAGGTAGTAACATGTCCCTGTAGCCCTAGGATCTATGCCTATAACTACTAAATTTGGGCATCCCTCTAATTAGGTAGAGGTGGTAGTGGAGGTGGCGGAGGAGGTCCCTGATCTCTCTGGGGTGAATAATCTTCTTTTTTGTCTTGGTCCTGCTTACCCTAGTCCTAATTCTTCCAAGGCTAATCCTATGGTCACCTACCCTGATTTGGCTATTGGTATTGTCCACCTTTTCCCTAACCCCCATCTTCATCCCGTCAGCCTCCCTAGCCCAGACCTCGTCCTGCTCCTCTACCTCTGGCTCTCTATCATGCCAATGGTGTCCTTGGCACTTTCAACTTGAGAGGTGGCCTAAACTAGTCTTTGTATGCCTGAGTCATCCTTGCATCTACCTGGCCCTGAACATATGGCCACGGCCTAGCCACTAGCTGTCTAAAAGAATCAATGACCTCCTAAGTTGGAATGTAGCGGCCCCATGAAGTCTAACTCATGGTACATGCAAATATCGCAATGTACTAGTCATCATGTTTGTCCTATGCCTCACCAAACTATCTCTACTATACATGGCCTAAAAGGTACCTCTTGATCACTGTATGCTCTCAGCCCTACATTAGTTTGTCCTATCAAGTGAAAAATAATTGTTGGGCATCATCATACCATGCAGGCCATCCAAGATACAACTGCCATGTGAATTCTCTCATATCATCAATGACCCTCCTCCAATGAGGTATATCAGAATGTCCTGTAAATGTGAAAGAAATTCTTTCTCTGTATCTCTAGATGACTAGGTCATCTGGCTCCATATGAACAACTACAACTCATGGGTGGAGTACGGTGATATGATCCCATGCCTAGATATGGATAAGTGTGACCTTGGCCTCGATGGCTCTGTCATCATAGTATGAAAACTCATGTAAATCTCAGTATAGGGAGGCCAACATTAGTAGCCCCCATGAAAAACATACCCTCTGTTGAACCATCAACTCCCAAGTGAGCCCCCATCCTAGAATGAAATACCAGCCCTTCCAATTTGGTGCCACAAGACCTGAAATGATGGATGCAATGAGTAGGTGAAAGGGAGACACAGTGATCCTATAGCACTCTAGCTCAATCTGGCCCTCTGAAAAGATGATCTCATCAAGGCCCATCATGTCATAACATGCATCTCTCCTAGCCTCCACATCATAGATCACTCTCTCACCATGGATAGGAAAATGAAGTATGTGCCACAAATCCTCCAATGTCACTATGGCCTTTCCCATCTGAAGGTGGAATGATGACGTCTCACTATGTCGTTACTTTGTGAGCATTGTCATCATCCCCAAATGTGTCCTCACTAGAAGTGTGTATGTAATGTACCATAGTTCGATCACCTCCAGGTGCTCCTGAAGTCACTCATACATCAGGAAAGTCACCACATTAAGTTTCATAAAAAATTGTGATCCTGTTTTAACCTTACGTGCCTAAAACAACATATGCGTCGATGTTTGTAGGTACAACACAGTTTGAAATTTCAAACTTTTCCACTAGGATCCCTAAACTCCCAAACTCTGCTACCATGGTGTAGTTTGAGTGTGACTCAGTTTAACCCTAAATCCTAAATAACAAAGTGGCCCACCACAATGCAGTTCTTGCATGTAATCCAGTTTGGATTTTGAACCCTAACTCCAAACTATGATGCCATGTCACTATTCGTGACTGTGGCACAATTTAACACTATGTGATGCCAAAGTAAACTATGTAGTGACACTATATAGGACTGCTTGACCTACTTTGACTTCCTAAGCTATTAAATGCACTCAAAAATCAAAAAATGAAGTCAAGTCAAGTTGACTCATCGGTGGTTAGCACCAGGCAATCTCTGATACACTCGTACTAGTTCCAAGATGTGTTGTGGAGGTGGTCATTGCACCATCTCTCATAGGTTTCAGAGATCAAAATTGCAGAATCTCAAAAGGCTATGTGTGCAAATGAACTAGAAGTTGCCCCTCGTGGCCTATTTAAGCCTGAAAATTAGGGTGTTTTGACCCCATTTAGCTGTCCGGCTAGGGTTTTGCACCTCCAATCTTGTTTTCGCCCAACCCAGGGCTATTTTACATCATTTTTCAAATGTTTTGCACATTTTTGGCATCTTGAAGCCTTTCTAGACCCATTGGGCACTTTGTCCTCTTTTTTCTTGAGATCACCCAAAAATCAAAATTTTCGTCTGACCTCTCAAGGCGGCAATATATCAGCATGTTTCTTCTCACCAGGGCAGCAGTGGGAAAATTTTAAAAATCATTTTTTAAATTTTTTTTTTGATCAAGACACTTTATTCTCTGAACCAACGCAACAAGTACTTTTCTTCAAAGAGGGGAAAAATGTAGACATGGAAAATATACCGACACACTTGATCCTGATTACTAACATCGTTTCTTCTTGAATTGTCTTCTTAGTTAGTCACCACCTTTTGTCCCTTAATTAAATAAACCAGTTTTATCTAATTTAGTCATCACTTCTTGTTAATTAAATAAATCAATTTTATTTAATTAACCCTATCGGTCTCTATTTAATTAAATAATTCATTTGATTTGATTAAATCTTTGAAGTCATCTTATTAAATTAAATAAATTAAACCTTATTTGATTTAATCTAACATCATCTCCTTTAATTAAATAAAGAAAAACCTTTATTTAATTAAATCTAAATCATATTCCTCTCAATTTTTATTTAAATGAATCCAAAAATCTAAATCAAATAGTCACATCAACTAATCTCCTATTAAATTAATCAAATCCTGGTTAATTTAATCCTAATCACCTAAATCCTCTATATTTTGCAACTTGCACCAATAGATCATTTCTTTGATTTAATAAAATCCCTAATTACTTTCAAAATGGCATCAAAAAGGGAATATTCCTCCAAGTTTGAAAATCCCTCCAAATGGTTTTGTCCTTCCAACAAGTTATTCATTTCCTCTTACATGTCCTTGTGCATAGAGCCAAGTGGCATTTAATTCATTATTTTCTCCCTCCAACATGTCATTTTACAATTTTGAAATTCCACCTAATATCATTTATTGTACACATTCATTAAAATTTGCTCAAGCTTCCTCCATTCATATCTTGACAAGTGGCACTTGGCCATTGGAGGTTGAATGATCTCACATTAATCCATTTTGCCTCATTCTTCAACATTCTGATCTATAAATAAGAGGTTTTTCTTTGTATTTTGGATCCACAACTTAGACCAAAGTTACTATCTTCTCATTTTGAGCAAGTTCATCCATTTCCATAACATTTTCCATCATCATAGCTAGGTTATTGTATATTTTATCAAGGAATCACATTGTTCTTCATCATCAAGTGGATCAATCTTCATTAGGCTTACAAAGCAGTTGGGAAAGGGAAATTTCCACATCAAATTGGCACCAAAATTGGATTAAGAGTTTGCATGCTTAAATAGGATTTAATTGCTTTTATTGTTTTGTTCTTCATTTCTTTCCTATTTTGAGCATTTTAGATGAATTTCATGGGGAATCTTAGTTCTAACTTGCATTCGGATCTAATAGTGTGTTTTTTTGATATGTTTGTGTAGGTCTAGGATTGGGGTTCACACCAGCAACAAGCACCCCATGGTACACATAGTCACTCCATGTTGTAGCAAGGGTTGGAGATGAGACCTCAACCTCAACTTCACCCATGTCCTATTTTAGCATGGCTCCATCTCATCCACTCAAAGTCCTGATAGCCAAAGGAGGGATAGATAGTACATCTGCCTTAGGGGATAGAGCATGGTCCAAGGTTGCAAGGTACCAGAAATAACTAGAGTCCATCTCCATTTCGCTATCGAACAAGCTATCAATAACAATAATAGGAGAATTATTCTAACCATATGAGCCACAACCATACCTAATTTTCCTTTGAACGCTATTAGATGGCCCAATAGCTTCCTTCCCTTTCATTCTCATCACCTCTGAGCTTGTAGCCTAGGCTTTCAGTCGGTGACTTCATCTAGTAATTATAGGTGAAGATTCCTCGCCATGGAAACTCTTGTGAGTGCTTTATACCATCTCCAGGTCTATTCCGTGAGACTCCTATACATTTGACCTAGTAAACCTTTGCATTGGGATAGATGGGTGCCAACCTTATTCATTTTTCTACAAGAAAATATACACTTGAATTTTAGCTTTCTGTACAAACTTGAGGACTTAACAACTTAATTATTATGATGAAAATAATGACCCATCACTTCTATTTATTGAGAAAAATGATGATATCAACCATGAATTCTTAATGGAAAACACATGCACAAACTGGACAATTCATTGGTAGACGTACTTCACCATTTAATTCCCAAGTGCATGGAAATTTGCAAATCACACTTCATAATTGCCAACAATTAAGTCTCCACATGCACGAAGATCAATTTGATTGCACCAACAAAGAATATGTCATTAATTTCCATTGGTTTTAGAATGAAAACAACTATCATGTGCTTTGTTATCAACTATGCATATAGGTTATTGATCTCACATCAAGATGGTAGATTGAACGACTCTCTTTAGGTTGACAAAGGTCAAAATCCAATGGTGCTTCGCTGATGTGTCCTCGGCCAATGGTGTTAACCCACCTCAAATGGAAACTTCTCCATTAATGAGCTCCATCTATCTAACCAACTGGTGTGATATGATCCAAATTTTGAGATCTCGCTAATCTCATTGCTTTTAGAAAGCATTCACTTTCTCAATGGAAGCTAGTAGGGAATGGTGGAGATTATCCTTGCCATTTGATCTCAGCAATCAATTTAGAACCATGGACTATAAGCCTTATAGTGGAGACTAGGCCCCACATTCGTATGAAGACACATGTCTTCATCTTGCTATTCTTGCAACAATTAAACTACCGTCATTTACCACCTGTGAGTTGGTGGGGTATGATCAAGATCTCTTCCCATAGCCTCGAATCTCAAAACCTGCACACGACAAGGTTAGCATTTAATAAAGGGCATTGGTTAGGCTGATGGTGACATACCCTCATAGGCTAATGACTTAAGGTTAAGTCATTAGGGAAAATTAAGACCTGGCTTTAAGAAATAGTTAAGGTTGATGGGATGACTGGGTGATCAGTGCTCTTAACCAAAGGGTTCGGTAAACGAACATGTGTTGGTCTCCTACAATGGTCTTAATAACTAAGCCTTTACATATGTGATTCAAAGAATGGACATCTAATATGAATAGTGATTTCAACCATCATGAAGATGCATTTAACTTGTCAACCCAAGGACATGAACTTGAAATGGGTTAGCAAAGTATGTGCACTAGGAACTCAAAGTAGCCATTCTATTCTATAGCTAAGGAAAACACAATAATGGAAGTAAATTGCTTGAAAAAAATGTTGAACATCAATCAATGACTATGCTAAGCTAATATGCATAATAGGAATGAAAATATGAGCAACAAACATGACACTACTATGTCTTCTTTGGCTACAAGAATAGTCACAAAATGAAATTCTAGTGGCTGCAGGAACTATTGGTGCCAAATTTCTAACAAAGTACTAAACAACACGTAATACTAAACTAATGTTCAGCTAAGAAGATAGATTACTCACCAAGTGGGCCCCCTTGGATAAGTATCCTCTAAAACTAATGAAAACTTAGATGCTCGAACTCATAACTTTATTTTATTGTGAATCATGCATACAAAAGAGTAATATATATCTATTACCAGAAACTAGAGAATTAGAATACAATATCAAATTGTGCAACCTCCTAAATAAGGAGAATTAGATCATTATTTATACTAACAACTAAATGAGGTAGTCAACTCCATGACTGGGAGGACACCATTTAGGTAAAACAGAGGAAATGGAGTGATGGCGATTATGCATGCATGGAATCTGGTCAGACAGGTAGGTCCAAATGCATATCCAACATAGTAGTAACACCCATGCATGCTTGATCATTAAAGTCCACTACAAGGCAGTTACATTCAGTTGCATGGAGAATCTTTTGGCATCGGTTGCCTTTGATTTGGAGTGTTTCCTTTGTTGGTCGTTTATGGTGCATGCCCAACTGGTGGTGTCTTCCTTAACTTAGCATATTAAATCTACATGGAAAGGTTACTACACATAATAATTGTACATCCGTAACCACCTTAAGGAACATTCATTAATCACATGCAAAATCAATATAGATAATCCACATATTATGCCAAATGTCATTAAATCTTGTAGAGATAGGATTAAGTCCAATGTCAATAGTTTGAGGGAAACATTATGCAAATACAAAAATTTAATATTAAATCCCA
Organism: Sequoia sempervirens; assembly: GCA_007258455.2. Classification (NCBI taxonomy): domain Eukaryota; kingdom Viridiplantae; phylum Streptophyta; class Pinopsida; order Cupressales; family Cupressaceae; genus Sequoia; species Sequoia sempervirens. The sequence goes on along the minus strand of VDFB02256132.1, from coordinate 151,833,349 downwards.
TGACATCTACCAACAAATAGACTATAGATTCTACCCAAAATTGGACCAAAAACTAGGCTCTTCAATGTCCACTATGGCTTAAGTAATGACTTAACAAACTAGTGACTAGCAAAGTAGGTCAATGAAGCATTAGGAGACTCAAAGGATTTCATAAGAAAAATCCCTACGAACACATGGGAATAAGGGTTTATGAAGTACCAACAGGTTCTATGAGTTCCTTAAAAATTGGAAAATTTTGGAAGCTTGGGGATGTATACCCCTAGTGGGTATAGCGAGAATCTGAATCTCAAGTTGAAGAAGACCAAGGTAGAAGACCAAAACCCAGGAACTTACCTAGACAAGGCAAGTAGACACAATAGAAAGAAAATACAACAAACCAACCTATGTACACTATTTATAAAATATACATTGCAATTTATTTCTAGAAGGTGGAGGCCCGAGGCCCCCAAAATTTAGGGACAATCATTTCCTCTATCAAAGACTTTGGCCTGTTTTACTAGCAGTGGGTCCATGTGGACATTGTGCAATTCCAGGCCACTACCACCATCATAGTTAGCACTGCCCATGACATTTGAATTAGTATTGCCATATTTATATGTCCCTATCATAAGTTCATCAAACTAGACCGAGAAGATGAAACCCTCATACTCCACACCATCCTGAAGTGTAAAATCACATTCCATTTTATCATCAAACTTGAAATCCTCATAGACACTTTGGATCACACTTGGCCAGTCTATTAAAGGACTAGGAAAAGGAAAAACATGATCAAGCATATCTTTAATCTATTTATTACAAGTGTTATCATTATGAGATGAAAGAAGTTCCATGATAAGGTCCATAAGAAAAGGAGCATCTACAAAAAATTCCACTGTAGGTTCATACTAACTTGTATCATTCACCTGGTTACTTATTACTTCGAACTTCTCCATACATGGATGAAATAGTGCTGCAATATTTGCATAATCTATAGAATTATCAAACAATTCTTTCTTTTCAACATAAAACAATGTTGCCTGAGTATCCATGCAATCATCATGTGGAACATGAATAACTGACATTTCAGTTACATTTTCAAGTACACAACATGTCACCATAAGAAATTCAATACAATCATCTACATCCTTTTGCATGTCAATGCTACATCCATAGCTGACATCATAATCTTGAACTTCTTTATCATGTGATCTATTGTCACATTTAGATTCTAGCAAATCTGAGGCATTCTCTTGATATTTATCAAGCACAATTTGCTCAATCCCATGTTGGTATATTATTTAATTAGTGTATATGTCTTCACATCCCCCATTTAGTTGGGGAATTAGTAAATTAGGTGTGACATTTTCAAAGGAAAAGTTGACAACACTTATATCACCTTGAATTTTTATTTGTTTCATCCATGACACATCCACTCATAATACTTGCTAAGTACTCATCAGGGTTATCTTCAAAAATAGGATTGCTCCTATATCAACATGAATTGTCATTTATAACCTTGTTGTCCAATGCAGATTCATTAAATAAAGGATTTTTCCATACATTCATGGTAATTGGATGTATCTCATCTTTCTCATTATCATAATTCCAATAGTCTTGATCATCAATACATTCAACATCAGTGTAATCACTTGAAGAATACAAAGAAACATTTTCCACATCCTCTTCATCATTTGCATTCACAATAATCAATCCACACTCAGAGAATTCTTCACATGAAGAATATTGCTCATTGCCTAGGAAACACACATCCTCAAGGCTATTAACATATCCCCTACTAGAAGCAAGGGATTCCATCTCCATTTCATAAGAAGAATCATATTCAATTAAAGACTATCAAAATTCAATCTCATCACTTTGACCCCTCATTCGTGCCATATCATTGGATCCAAATGTATTTCCCCCATTGACTGGTGCATGATAAGTGCTAGATGAATTAATTTGTGAGGTTTCACCCATTATCTCTTGTGTTTTCTCACAACTTATGACATCCTAAGGAAGATAATTAGGTACTACCTCCTTATTTTCACACTTTTTCTCTTCATCCTCATCACTAATACATGCACTTTCTTCTATGTTGCTTGCAAAATAACAACATTCAATAGTAAATTGCTCAGAATCTTATGCTTCTCTTTGATTTGTCAACCTTAGCCTTTGATTTTCCTCACTATGCCAATTATTTCCCACATTCTGGGAAACAACTAGGGGCATATGACCATGCTCAATTTCTTCCACAGTGTTTATCCAATCTACTACTTGATCTACGCTATGAAGCTTTTGATCCTCAGACCATTGGCTTGATCCTGATATGTAAGTTTCACAAAAAAAATTAATACACATTAATTCACTAGTCATGAAACTCTTGGGTATTGTAAAACCCCGCCCTACAACCTAGAGGACGATGCAACACTATAGAAGCACAACTAACTTTTCACAAAGGAGATTTTCTACAAAAAATATTAGAAATTAATTTTTCTTAGATAACCAAAAAGAATAGGGAGAACAAAATAGAATGAAGATTTTCTACAGAGATATAAATTCCTTTTGTATCAATTTATTTCAAATGAACAAACAACACATAGGATTTTTAATTGTTTTCTATAGAGGTTCAACTTTCACAGCAATCTTTTAAAAGAAAAAAAAAGAGCTTCTACAGTATAGAAAATATTTTCCTAAACATTTCCAAATTGTATTATAGTAATAAAAACAACTTTTCAATTCAAAATTCAGAAAAAATGATAAAGGAACTTGTTCTAGAAGAACTGTTTCCTCAAGAAATGTTGTCGAGCTTCTTTGTAGCTTCAATTTTCCAATGTAGTTAAAGCTTCCTTCAATGCAATTGCCTCTTTCTAGAAAACACAACAATCCATAGCCAAGAATTCTACAACAAGACTCTAAAACAAAAACCTCTGAGAGATCCACAATTTCCTTAGCAAATTTTTCAACCAAACTAAAACTCTTCCCATGAAATAACTTTCTTTGCTCTTTTCCAATATTTCCTCCGACAATCAATTTTCAACAATAAGATAACAAATTTCTAACTCACAGTTATCCCAACAAAATATATTTTCCCTCAACAACCAAAGATATTTTTCAACCACATGTATTTAAATAAATAAAAAACAATTAATATATTTCCACAAATTTAAATACTCTTATTTATTTAATTACCATTTATTTTTAATAATAAAAATTATTCAACAACATAACTAAACTAAATTTTTTTATTTATCTATTCTAAAGCCTTCACAACAATAATTCAATTAATTAAATATTTAAATCAAATACACATTTAATCTAAAAAATTAGACTTGCACAATAATAAAATACCCAGAACAACAATGATAAGGCTAAGACCAAAACTCAAATTGACGACATGTTGTACTAGGGTAAAGGCATGACTAGGTAGCCTATTACTATCTCCCAATATTACTGTTGAGTAGTGGACATGCTCAAACCTGTGAAACCAAGTGAAGCTAATGTCCTATACCTGCAATCCTACAAACAAGCAAATGTCGTACATGTACCTAGATAATAAAACATACACACCATGAAGAGAGAATCATAGAAATCATAGGGCACTCGCAAGCAAGTGATGCAATATCATTCTCTTCACCAATACAATGTCACATCAACTAATGATATAATATATCAATTAAACTACAATAAGCATATATAGCAATGTCATCACAACTAATAATCTATGCAAACATAAAGCATATTAAACATAATCACCATGCATATAATGTGTCATCACATCAATATAGTCTATCATCGCTCCACCATTAGTGATAGAATAACAATATCATAAAATCAAGTCTAACAAAGTATTTGAGCTGTCAAGAAAACATAACAAATCAGAGGGGTGTCACAGGTATCTCCATTAGAGCATCCAAGAATCTTGAAAACAATTCATATGGGGAATCATTTGCATATCTCTTTATTTCATACAACTTTCTAACATATAAAATCAAGTCATACCTTCCCACCCTTGGTTGATGTGAGGTTGATGCTTGCTCATGTTCTGCATCTCTTGGGAGTAAAGTAGATATAACATCTATGATCTCGCTTTCTTGGAAAACCTTTTTATCTTCTGATCTACTTTGTTCAATAGCTTGAATACTACTAGAATAGTTGCTAGCAATCATAGGTCCTCTCATGATTGATTATTTTAGATTGTTCTCAATGTTCATAGCCTCTTGGTAAGCTTGCTTTAAAGTGGCATGTTCTTTTTCTCTCAACAAAAATCTCATCTTACTATAAAATATTCCCAAATATACAACCAAACACTCTACATCAGTTGGTCTCATTTTCTCAGGGATTTCTCTTATGACCATAACAAATCTAAGGTTGAAAGTAGGGACTAATTCACCTTTACCCTTAGAAATTTCCATGAAATTCTTTCTTGCAACACTTGGGTTTATCCTTTCACCAAATTTTTCCATGAATTTTTCCTTAAGCTCGTTCCAACAATGTATAGAGGAAACAGGTAGGAAAGAGAAATAATCTCTTGCATCTCCTTTTAGGGATTGAACAAATAGCTTCATAACCACATCTTGAGGGTCTATTTCATAATCACCCATCACATCAACAAATTCTTGTATATTCTTGCTTGTTGATTCTAAATTGTCACCGCTGAACTTTGGTATTTTGTCCCTAATCTTGGGTGGTACCACATTTGGGTAACCAAAAATATTTTCAAAGCTAATAGCCTTATACCTATTAGTACTGAAATTTCCTTGGTGGGATAGTGACTGATCACCTTTCACATCTTTGTCCATATTTATACCAGATAAGGAAAATTCACAACTTAATTTTAATTTTTTTTTAAAAATTGAGAATATACCCGACAATTATACAACATCCCTTCAATCCCTTTCATAGATTTGATCTTAATAGCATGGCATATGTATTTCTTACAAATGTTGCCTAAGATCTAACAATTTAACATGCTCTTTTTATCATAATGTGGGAATTTAACTTATACACACAAGCATGCTAAAATATTATTATCAATCCCTCATCTAGTGCTAATTCACTCATTAGGGAATCATTTACATCTCAAGTATGGGAAAATTCATCTTGATTTATGAATAATATGATTGTAATCCTTTAAATTGTATGAAAATACCTAGTAATTTGTAGTGAGTAACTATCCTTTTCCTTTTAAGATGTAGATCCGATCAATTGATGAAAGCTTTAATAGGTTCTTTGAGGTAGAGTTTCCACCTCCTTCTAGAGGACTGCACTTCAATTGAGATGAAGTTTCTTTACAAGTATTACACATTTTGTGCTATCTTCCACAATAGAGTCATACTTGAATCCTTCAATATTTGTTGCATACCAATTATTTACCAAGTTCTTTAGGTTCACTTTACCCTTTGACTCTAAATTTTGTATCTACCTTTGGAGAAGGAGAATTCCCCAGCAGAGTCACCATTCTATTGGTGTTTTCTCCAGTACACCTAATGAATCTCTAAGGAGTAGCCAATTCCTATGTTCAAGAACCTTACAGTGAATGGCCAACTAACAAGATTCAATCAAAGACTAAATCTCCTACTCTTCTGGATCCGTGTGACCTAGGAAGGTGTTCCTTTTAGCATTTTATTTTACCATTTCATTAAATGACATGGAAAATCACAGATCGGTTCCTATAAAGGGTAAAGAACACAATTTACTCAAAGGTTGGCTAATCTTAAAGAAAATATCCATCCATTTACCAGGAACATGAAAGATATCTCACATACATTATTTTTGGTAGATAAATTTTAAAATATTTGTATTCTAACCCTAAATCAATAGTCCAATACTTCATTATCACTCATGATGTAAATACCAAGACAAATAGAGTAGTTGCTTCATTGATTGGGCAATAGAGCCATACATATTATGACCTGTCATGCAAAAATTATTTGAAACTGATAATTATGGACTATTTCCATAAGGACTTGCATTATGGAAACTCTTTGTATATAATTCATCACTTCTTACCAAATTCTCAATAAATCACTACAAATCCATGACCTCATTTAAACGTTTAGTTGATTCATTGAATCAAAGAAAAAACAAAGACATGCATTCAAATGAAACATTTAAAGATGAACCAAATATGCTTGATATTGTACTCAAAATTTGTAAACTGGTTTATAGAGAAGATCATATGAACTATATATGAAATTAACTTTTGATATCAGTAATTTCTACATAACTATTTAAGATTTTCATATGTAAGGTTCAAAACCCAAGATAACATTACTACCCTATTCTCTTTTATTCCTATATTTTCTACCCCTTACATATCAGACTTGAAGACTTTGAAAATTTAGAACCCCTGCAAATGAGCCTAGAATTCCCTTTTATAGAAAAAGGGAGCCAACAAGCTTTAGGCCCGAAATGTAGTTACATTACAAAAATTTCATTTCATATCACATTTCAACTGCATTTCCAAAATTCCCCACATGATAATTCTGTTAAGATGGAGAAAACCAAAAATCTCCAGAGTCATCATGAGGAAGAAGCACAGTGCCACCAAAATCTTCCTCCACTGCTAGGTATATAGTAAAACCAATGTGAAAACTACCACGAGGGCACACAGTCAACATCCAATGCCTCAAAATTTTTCCATGCACGCAAAGAGAAAACGATAGCTAGAGAAATCATTTATCAACATAAAATTTCATTAACCACCACCTTTTCATGAACTAGAAGCCCTCTTACTAGAAACACACACCCCACAATACACATGACCACTTTACGTTGTAGCAATGGTTGGGGATGAGACCTCAACCTAAGCTTCACCTTTGTCCTATTTCAGCATGGTGCCATCTCATCCACTCAAAGTCTTGATAGACAAAGGAGGGATAGATATCACCTCCACCTTAGGGTATAGAGCATGGCCCAAGGTCATAAGGTACTGGTGATAACTGGAGTCTGTCTCTATTTCACTATCAGACGAGCTGTCAGTAACAACAATAGGAAAATTCTACTAACTGTATGAGCCACGACCATACCTAATTTTCCTCTACACACTTCTAGATGGCCCAGTAGCTTCCTTCCCTTTCATTCCCATCACCTTCGAGCTTGCAACTTGGGCTTTCAGTTGACGACTACATCTGGTAATTATAGGTGAAGATTCCTCGCTATGGAAACTCTTGTGATTACTCTGTGCCAGCTCTAGGTCTATTTTGTGAGACTCCTATAGATTTAACCTAGTAGACATTCACATTGGGATAGATGGGGTGCCAATCTTACTCATTTTGTTACAAGAAAATTGACACTCAAATTTTGACTTTTTGCATAGACTTGAGGACTTAACAACTTAATTGCTATGATGAAAATAAGAACCCATCACTTCTTTTTATTAGGCAAAGTGATGATATCAATGATGAATTCTTAATGAAAAACACATGCACAAATAGGGAAATTCATTGGTAGGTGTACTATCACCATTTAATTCCCAAGTGCATGGAAATATGTAGCTCACACTTCACGATTGCCAACAATTAAATCTCCACATGCACAAAGATCAATTTGATCACACTAGCAGAGAATATTTCATTAATTTCCATTAGTTATAGAATTAAATTTTCTATCATGTGTCATGTCATCAAGGAAAATTGAAACCAAAATTTAGGAAACATTTAAGGTCGATGGGATGACTAGATGACCAATGCTCTTAACCAAAGGGGCTAGTAAACAAACATGCATTATTGCTTAAGTAATGACTTAGTGAACTAGTGACTGGAAAAGAAATTCAATGAAGTGTTAGGAGACTCAAAGGATTTCATAATAAAAAATCCTACTCACACATGGGGAAAAGGGTTTATGAAGCATCAATAGGGTCTATGAGTTTCTTAAAAATTGGAAAATTTTGGAAGCTCCATCATGCCTTTGACATTCTTTGGCTGTGGGATTTTTTCTATGGTTGCTACTCTTTTAGGTTCTATCCTTACTCCTCGCTTAGACACAATGTGCCCCAAAAAATTTCCCTCAGTGAACCCAAAGGCACATTTCTTTGGATTAAGAGATTTCACATATTCTAATGACCTAAAAAATACCTGTTCCAAATGCATACAATGATCTTTTTTAGAGTAACCAATCAATCATCTTGATACACAACCATGAATAAATCAATAAAATCTAAGGAAGCTACACCCATAGCTCTTTGAAAAGTGGCACCTACATTTTTCAATCCAAAAGGAAACATGACATAAACTTAAGTGCCCCAAGGAGTAGTAAATGCATTCTTTTACTACTAGATTCCTTTACTTTCACTTGATTATAACCTAAAAATCCATCCATCATCGATAGTAGCTCACAACCAATCACCTTCTGTAACATAGCTTCCATGTTTGGCAATGGATAAGTTTCCTTTAATGAGGATATATTTAGGTTCCTGAAATCAACACACAATCTTGTGTCGCCATTCTTTTTCTTGTTGGTACTAAATTGGATACCCATGAAGAGTTCCTAATGGGTTTTATAATACTAGCATCTCTTAACTTTACTAATTCATCTTGCATCTTGGGAGCTAAAGTAGGATTAATTGGTCTTTTCTTTTGCCTAAAAGGTTTTTCATTTTCCTTCAAAGGAATCTCATGCTGAAACAATTCCTCTCTGTAAGCTTTTAGGTCATCATAAGACCAACCAAAGACATGTGTGTATTCTCTAAGGAAACTAACATTTCCTTTACCATTGGCTTCATCTTCTTTCCTACACAAAATTTCTTAGGGGCATTTTTAGTTCCCATATTTACTTCCTCTAGGTCATTTGGGTGAGCAACAGTTGTCTTGTCCTTGCTTTTATCTTGACCATCAAGTACCCTTCCAAGAGCTACAAGGCCTTTGGGGATTTTATTTTTCTTCAAATCAATGACATCTTTTACAAACACCATGTCCTTTCCATCAACATTCTCAAAAAATCCACCAAATTCAATCTCCTGCACTTCATATCCATCAATACAATTCAAAAAAAATAGAATATCCCCATAATCATTGAAGATCTTCCAGTTATACACATTTCCAGAGATGGAAAGCCTTGCCTATACCTCAACTTTAGAGATTCCCATGAAATTTATATCATTAAGTTTCAATGCAATATTAGCAAGTAAACTAGCTACTCTATTATGTCCTCTTTCCATCCAATCAATTCCAAAAGCATTGAATTGCTCAATGGAGTCTTGGACAACATTTTTGTATTGCTTCAATCTATTATTCTTGTAGGCATACTTAGCTCTTACTTGGGATATCACAAGCTCAGAATCACCAATTACTACTAACTTCTTTAGTCCATGCTTCTCAACCAATCTCAATCCCAATAGTAAGGCCTCATAATCTACCACATTATTTTTACAAAAAAAAGATAATATAAAAGAGAACTTATAAGTATTACCAGTAGGTGATAGCAATAAAATCCCTGCACCAAACCTTTCTATGGAACTTGCACCATCAAAGTACATTTTCCAAAGTCCATGTTTATCAAATATTCTTGAAACTTGGTTTTCTATAGGTGAAAGACACCTCTCAACGTCTTGTTGGTTCCTTTTTGCAATGTAAACAGGTTTGTCTTCTAATCTACCTATGGAATTTCCAATTCCAATCAAAGTCAGCTTGAAGGACCTGGACCAACTAACGAGGAATTTAAAAAGGCTCCTACACTTTGGGCTCTACAAGACCCAGGAGGGTGATCCCTTAATGTGTTTACAACCTTTGCACCATTATTATAAATGACATTAACAATAGCAGATAATTTGACTTAGTAGCTCAACACGATAAGATAATATCCACTAGAATTGGTTGTTCATAGACAATATCAACTATCTGGAGCATGAGATAACTAAACACTACATTGAATAAGATAGTCATTGATTTTCAATTTGTAGCAAGCTCTAGGAAAAGACAAACAAATACTAAACTACATGAATAAATATAACTTAGATTAGTTCCATATATCCATTGCAAGAGTCAGATTCATAAGCATCTAGAGGTTTATGACAGATTTAAAACATGACATATAAGATCCCTATCAATGTTGCATTACAATTTCATCAATATGCATTCTAAACCAATACTAATTATCAAGTCCCTATATATAATGTATCCGCCCACAATCCAATTCAATAATTTTAATTAATTTCTTGAATTAAAGCTAAAATTCAATCATACACACCACAAAAATGAGATGGATAAAACAACCCTTAGTTATTTCATTCAAAGTTTATATATGCATGTACAATGGAGAGACATGAGCTTGAAATAATCATTCCAACTCAAATGCTAGTTCTATTATACAACATTAAATCCCCATGAACTCAAAACCTGTTAAAGGATGACTCAAAACCTAAATTGCATTTCTCTCTAAAACCATCGGACTTTACAATTTTCTCGGCAACTTCACCTAGACTCGACAAAAATTATCTAACTTGCTAACCCGTACTTCTGGCCTTGAAATCCTTCTTATACATAATGAAGGAGCAAACAAGCATTGGGAAAAAAGTACTCATGTCACCAGCCAATTGGAGCACTTGATGATATTCCAAAAAATGTTACAACAACCACCACCTTGGAGAATATTCTTGTTCATCATATTAGCTAAGGAAAGTTGATGCAACAACAAAAACCAACAAGAAAATCACATCGAGAATTCCATCAACACAAAACTAGAACCATTGCTACTGCAACATCTAATTTGCCACCTGTTAGTAGTCCACTCTTTTTACTCTTCCTCAGTCAAATATTTAGTTACCCATTTCTGGTACTCTTCATTAGTTGGCTAGTCAAAATTAATTACCTCATCCATATTGGTATTATAAGTGTGTATTTTACCGCTACCTGATTTGCATCCCTTTCAAAAGATTCCAAAATGAACTGGTACTAATGATTTTATCCATGCAACTCACCAGCAAATCATATTTTGAGTCATCACAAATTGAATTAATTTGATCATTGATGACCTCACTTACTTGATCTTGCCATTGTTGGAGTGACCTGATTTTCCCTTGCTCATCAATTATATCAAGTAACAATGTCTTACCCCAATCATTGAAATTCTTCACCAACTCCTTAATCTTCCTACTCAAATCATTCTTTAGGGTTTGAAAACCATGCGATGATTTTACTAACACATGAGTAGGATTTAATAATTGGGGCCTATTATTTATATCAAACCTTGAGGCCTTATACATGATATCTAGATCACTGGCTCTAGGGATCCAATTTTCAATTATTGATATCACTACCTCCTGATCCCTATCAATATTCTTTATTGCTTCTAACAGAAAAGAATATAAAGAATGTATAGATAACAATTTACTATCAACCATTTCATTTAAATGTCTCAAAACAGTAGCAACAATCTCCTTTTTCTTTAAAAGAGATCCCTCCTGACTTACCTTTAATGATGTCTACAATTCATCAATTCTTTGACAAAGCTACTTCTTTGTAGGATAAATAGAGCACTTTGTTTCATCATCAATTTCCTCTAAAGAAGGGGTGAGGGAAGGATTATGACTGGGAGACCATGGTGTGAAAACAATTGGAGAAGCAGGAGGCACTAACCCTGCTATGGAAGGTAATCTACTAGTCCCTGGAGCACTTGATGTCTCCCTAATCTATCTATACCTGAACCTTTCCACCTCAGTTTGAAACTCAACATTCCTCTTTTGCATCTTGTTGTATTCTTCAATCAAAAGGTTATACTTCTCCATTAGGCTTTTATTTTCAGCCTCCTCCCTTTCAGTAGTCTTTTGGGCCAATTTGGCCACATTCACAGTCAAATTAGTCACCTTGGTGGTTGAGGTAATATCATAAACATCTAGTTTTCTCCTTTGTGGGGCCAATGCCCAAATTTCCAAAGTTTCATATTCCTCACTAAAGGCATATTTTTGGAATGCTTCTTTGACTTCTTCTTCAGAGCCTTGAAAGGGATTCTTGGACTTCATAATAGCATTAAAGGCTACTGCATCTACAATGTCCCATTTAGGCAAAATCAATACACCAGCCTGACTCACCAGTTTTCTTCCTTCTTCAGGAGTGATGTTCTTGAATTCTTCCATTAATTCAGCTTTTACCTCCTTATCATTCTCCTGGTCTGACCTTTTAGGCCTTAGTTCTCTTCTCTACCTACATTTATATTGATATTATTCAAACTTCATCCTCCATACCAAATACAAGAATATAGGAGTTTTACAAATGTATTGTCATCTAGAAACTCCTTGCATTCTTCCATTCTTGCATCTTGTACACTTTTACCTTTCATATCTAAATTAGATAAAACCAATTCAGCTGGTCTAGGAGGGGAAGGCATACCAATCTGCATGTCCTAATCAGTAACAATAATCTCATCTATCAAATTCTCCTATGGTTGATCAATTCTTTTCCTTTTAGGGCTTGGCTCAAAATGTTGGTGATGGGGGACTATCTTTTGGTGATGATTCTAAATAAATAATTTTGATTGCCCCATGCACTTTGAATTTTGGACCTGGTTGTGGAGGCACTTTGAATTTTTGCACTTTGAATTTTCTGTCCACTTCTTCTTCATCACTGCTACTATCCTTTTTCCTCCTATAAATGGGCCTCCTTTCTCTAGGTTTGTATGTTGTCCTTGTTTCAATTGGTCTAGCACCTTGTTCTTGTACACCCACACTCAGTTCTAAGTTTACGTTTTTGATTCTCAAAGTGCCCATAATCTCTTTGAGGTTATCCATCAGAAAATAAATCTTCTTATGGTTGGGACTAAACTCCAATAGTGGATCATATTTCAGATCCATTTTGTACACAACATCTAGTAGCTTACTATAAGCTATCCATTTCTCCTTGTTCAATTCCTTTCTATTCAAATCAAATTCATTTCTAATCAAGTCCTCAGGAAAGTTGAAATCATGCACAAAATTGCCATCCTTTATTCTTTTTCTGAAAAGGGAAAAGAAATCCTCAAGATCATGTTGCTGCTTTGGTCCACACCTCAAATGGTAATCATCAAAGAATTTCTCAAAATGCACCCAACCTCCCTTTGAAAATACAAAATCAGACACCACTGTATTATCAGGGAAAAATGTTCCCTTACCCCTTCTAGTGAGGTTTTCCTCATGAATACAACCTATCTGCCACATAACTTCTACAAACCCCACTCTTGGTGGCACATCATATGGAAGTATAAGAGGGGCTCTTTGAAAACCATATACTCTGAAAAAAGTGCTACTTGGGTATGGGATAATGTCACCCCAGTTATGGTAAACCTTCAATTCTGGCTTCCTCCCCTTTGGCCTGAGGAAATCATGTAATTCTTCAAGGATCCTAGGTACATTCACCATCAATCTAGCCCTCAATCTGAAAGCAAAACAATTATCAAATTGCACATAACTAATGCTTTCCTTATTACAAGATAAATCTGCATCCCATATATGTACTAGCAATCTTTCTCCATCAATCAATTGCCTTAATTTCATCTCCTCAGAGAAGAAGTCAACATCCTTAAACAAAAACATATGCATTAGCATAGAATACCAAAATAATTAAGTGTTGGTATCATTTTTTTGCTGCTTTGACAGCCCCTCATGCATCCTCTCAGCCAAGAAAGAAGCGAAGTCATAGGTCACAAAGAAGTTAGGGTGTTGTATTTGCACCCCCATGAACCTGTATGTAATGGGAATTACCATCTCAGGACTGAAACCGAAAATATGACACAATGAATAGAAAGTGGCTAGGAAATGGTTTGCAAAACCATTTAATCTGAAAGGTTCCTAGTCACTGGGGCTAATATGAAATCTTGAACCTCTTGCTCTAGCCAAATGAGGTGGAAGAAACTTAGCTCTAAAAAGAGACTTCAATTTTGCATATTCCTACTTCATCTCCTCAAGATTGATAGGAACTAGGTATTCACTCGGTTCACTCAAGTCAAAGATCTGTTGGACTTCTTCCCTATTAATACTTAGTAGAAGACCTCCACCATTATCTCTAATTACTCGTGTGATAGGGTCATATCTTGCAACCACTACCCTAAACAGGTCTACATCAGGGAATACATTTGGTACCACCAACTTCCCCATATCATACATCCATCCATTTAAAAAAGGGTGGGGAAAATTCCTCTTTCCATACCACAATCTGAACATTTCAAAACCTATGAGGGGAACCCTAGCATCGATGATGTTGGAACAATTGTATATTAACCCTTCCCCTAGGATTTTCCCTCGTATAAGGACCAATCCCTTCCTCCTATCATTCATTGACAAGGGTAATTGATCTAGAAAATCATCATACAGGTTTCTTTTTAAATAACCAACTTGGCCAGAATTTTGCTTTGGTGGTGCCATCTCAGAAAAACTAGGGCTTCTTTATAATGTTACAATTCAAATAGCTAGGACTAACCAAAGATAGGAAATTATAGAACAAAATATTGCAATTTCTCACAATCTATAATTAAACTATAGCCCTAACACGTTTCTCAACAAACTCACTGACAAACACAGCTAATCCTTTCCCAAATTCAAGTACAGAATGACTAGGAGGTACAAAAAATAAACTTATGGCTTTTTTCGTAGAATTCCCAAATTCTGGCTAAAGAAACCCGCAATTCCACCTTCAACTCTGAAACTGCTTCACAAAATAGTTAAATGCTTTGTGATACAAACAAAGTAGAAAAAATGATTTTATGTGGATCAAATCATGCCAGCAAGTGTCTCATCTGCCATTAAAGGTCAATTGTGTTTTGCACGAATGACTCCAACCATATTTGATGCAGATTTAAATTTGAGTCATCGATTCTTCAGTTTGATCAAACCATTGACATCCACCTTTAAAATAGGCTGACATAATCGCCAACATGGCAATAAGGGGGCCACCATACCATACGTTTTGAAGGAATTCCATGTGGTGGTAGCCCACGATATGGCAATCCTACAACTTTTGATTGTGTAATGATGGGAAATTGTTGATCTTGAACATTGGTGATCTCATTCCTTCAACATAGTTGCCAACCTTATCGTTAACCCTTGAGCAACTTTTCCATCAATATTATAACATATCTGTTGATTTGAAGAATGTGCATCTTAAGAGCACTTTAGTAACCCACCCTTTAATGTATTAAGGCTAGATAGTATTTCCTTTATTCTTTCGGCTTCATCAAATGAGATAAGTGGCACCCACCTATGATATCAGGATCTTACAATTTTTTATCATGAGATGGCGGGAAATTGTTGGTATATGACAATAATTGATCGAAAACATACAAACTTATCTCCATCGGCCTCACCAAGGAAATCCACATGGTGCCCACCTATGATATCACAATCAACCAAAGTACTATGGTGGGTCTATCACGGGATGGCAGGGAACGACTGAGATCAAATGGTAGTTGATTAGTGGTGGTGAAAGTTTGATCCCCTAGATAGGACACATGGCACCCACCCACGATATTGCAATCCTACAATTCCCAATCACGGGATGGTGGGCAACTGTTGATATCTGAAGGAAAATTATCAATGGTAGTGTGTATTTCATCCCTCTGCAAAATAAAACATTCATTAAAGGACAATGGGACATCATTAGGTGGATGGAAAACAATGACATTAGTTGTTTTAAAATTGAGAAACATAGGGCCAACTAGGACTTAGGAAAATAAAACCCATGGAGGAAATAAAATATTAAGACCAAATAGACTAGGCCTAGACAAACCAATAGGACATAAGATGTTTTAAAATCCCTCCAAAAGCAACAACCAAATAAATCCTGACCAAGGCATAAAATAACACAAGGGTTTTACGTGTAGGAAAAGCTAAGACCCCAACCCTTAAAAAAATTCCAACACCATGAAAGACTAGAGACACAAGGGAGGGCACGAGTAAAAAAAAGGGAGCAAAAATTTGAAGCTTCATCAGTGGCTCCAATTGGGGTCATTCATTTCACTGGAATGAAGTGAGAATTCAGAATCTTGGGAAGAGCAAACCAAGAGGCAAAGACAACCAAAAAGGGATTGTTCAGACAAAACAACCCAGCCTATGTACAAAATATATAAACCTAAACTATTTTTCATGGAAAAGAATACTTCAAGTGAAGTATAACTTCAAGAACTGTCCATGAACTGGTAGTTCAAGAATATCCCCTGTCATATCTTGGAGGAAGTATGAATCTTCACCCCACTTACCATTTATCAAAAATGGACAAAACTAGATTGCATCAAATTTCCCATGTTTCCCTTTATCTTCCAGTCTGGAATTCCACATTAAAACCAAATCTCCATCTTTGAAACTCCTAGTGGTTGCCCTTTTGTCATACAAATTCTTTACTTGCAACTACAACTTTGCATTTCTCTTTTGTGCTTCCCTCCTGATTTCGTCTAATTCTATAAGAGCTTCCACTCTCAATTGCATCTCATCATAAATTTCATTATCATACATCTGGACAAACTTATACATTTCCATGAATTTATTTTGGGGCAAACTGGAATTTATCCCATAAACCAATTTGAATGGGGCACAACCTATTGCCTTCTTCACAGTTACCCTATATGCTAATCTCAGCTTAGAATCCCAAGCCTTTTTATTCTGATCCAGGATTCTTTTAATAATCTTCATCAAGCTTTTATTGTTTGATTCTTCTTGTCCATTCACTAGTAGGATTTGGGAAATAAATGACTATGTGACTAAAATTTTTAGTCTCGTGACTAACACTAGTAGAATTTGTCAAATAAATGACTAATTTGATCATCATAAGTGACTAATTTGGTCATCGGGTAAAATCACAACTAAATAATTGGTCAAACAAATAAAAATGACTAAATAAATGACTATTACTCCTCTATTCTTTTTTCTTTTGATTTTGATCACAATCCATAGAGCTTAAGCCCCCATCATGTGACCTCTACCTAAGCGGGCCATTTGGCCGCCTAAGTTGCTTAGAGAAGGAAAAATATCTATTTGCATGGAAGGCATTGCCTCTCAGTGCAGTCTTAAGGCCTTCAAATATTTTATAAAAAAATTTAACATTTACATTCTTTAACTTTTATTACTCATTATGTTAATGAATCATTGATGTTTTTAACTATGATTTGAAGCCAGATTGATTTTCCTGTTGTGTTAGCATGTCAAATGTATCAAAGAGCAATTGTGGTCATTTTCACTAATAAAATATGATTGAAACAATCCAATTTCATTTTGAGGGTTATCTTTCATTTCAAAACACAAATAAAGATGACTAAACAATTAGTCACACAAATAAAAAATGACTAAATAATTGGTCACATAAATAAAAATTAGACAATATAGCATTATAGTGGTTAATTAAAAAAAAATTGAATTGCAAGAGTGGATTGTATTAATATAATATAATATATATAATATATATTATATAACATTATATTAAATACTAATATTATATAATAATAATATAATATTATAATATAATAATATTATTATTATATTACAATATAATATATTATAATATAATATGATATTATATAATATGTATTATTATATAATATTATATTATAATATTATAATGTTATATAATATAATATTATAATATAATATAATATTATAATATTATATAATAATATAATATAATATAATATTATAATATATTTCAAAGTGAGATTTAATTTTGAAATAAAAATAAAATGAAGACACAGGCAAGTGGCGATGGTATTTGATTTTTCTAATAAAAAGGTACCTATTTTCTTTAATACAATGTGAAAAATCAACCATTCAGCCTAGGGTAATGAAAAAACCCTAAATCAAAAAGAAATTGAACCCTAATCTCATTCCATTTTTCACTTGTATTTTTGGAGAAGAAACTGAGCGCTGCCATACCTCAGTAGGGTTTGAGAGTCGAATGGTGAATCATTCTACTATTTTTTATGATTTTCTTGAAAAAATCCTACAAGGTAAGTCTTTGGTTTTGAAACTGAAAATTATTCTCCATTTTGAAGCATTTTATCAAGATCACTTACCCGCGGTTGAGTATTTTGTTCTATTTTCATTGCTTACCATTTGTTGATATCTCTCCTCTTTGTTTGAATGCCATTGGAGTATCTTTGAGGCACATTTCTGAAGACTTTGGAGGGTGTCTCTTTTACAACAATCTTGTGTAAGTTTCATTATTCTTATCTCTTAAATTTCTATGAGAATAGGTTCAATTCAAGCTCAAGGAGAGACAATATGATAAAAACCCTTATATCTCCCTACACAAATCTTGATGGGTTACTTTATTTTTGCAAATAATGTAAAAATTTTCACTCACAACTTACTATTTTCATTATTTTGAGGGTTTTATGTGTTCTAATGGCCGTGACCTTCATAGCATTCTGGGTATTTTTCTTACTATTCACTTTCTCTTCCTTGTGGCTATGTGGTAGAGACCCAATACTCAATAAAAAAACTTTTGTATACTTGATGTTTCCACAAAGGAAACTCCAAAAATTTACATATTATAAAGAGAAAATATTCCACTGTGAACCAAAAATATATGTTCATATATAAATGGCATGCCTTGAAATTATTTCTTTAATTTTCTTTATGCTTAAAGTTTCTAATTGTGAATGGGATGAATGAAAGATTGGACAGGAACAACCGGAGTGTGTCTGAATTCCTTTCAATGCTTCTTTAAATAAGCCTCTAATTTTTGTACATCCTCTCTACGAAAAATATCCCAGAGAGCACCTTCATAACTAAGAGAGAATTATTATATTTATTGGAAATCTTGATTTTAATAGAGGGCTTTGTTTCAGCTTCTTTCCATTTAATATCACAACTTTTGGCATTTTGACAGAATTTGATCTTTTGTAAAACATTTTTCTAATTTTGGCTTGTATTACATGATGACAATTTTAATCAATGAAACTACCAACTTTAATCCTAGGTTGCATTTGAATATTGACAACTTCTTTGCCAAAGAGGTAATAACCCCATCACTGTTAAGATTAGGAGGTGAATCTAACTTTCTTTTTCTTTTGAACATTTTCTATGTTTTTGAGAAGAAAAACTTAAAGACTTGTTTTGTAAATATTGTGTAGATGATGCCTCCATGTGGAAAATTTCGTAATATACATTTAAGTTTTTTTGAAGTTTCTAGTTTTTCTTAAATAATTTGATTAATTTTAGTTATCAAGAGGCCTGGAATTTGACAGTCACCCCTATCTATTTTATGACAATTTGGTCATTTAAATGCCTATCAAAAAAAATGTTTAATTTATGAATTTTTATATAAAATATTTTATAAATGCAATATCTTGAAAAATAAAAAAACAATGATAATTATTAGTAATAAATCTAAAAATCTAATATTATAATTAACAATTAAAAAAAAATTATAAGTTCATATTAAAAACAAATCTTGTTAAATATATTCTAAAAGTTAAAAATAATTATATTCTATTTTGAAAAGATTCTAAATTAATATATATTTTTATAATAATATTATAAATCACATATATTAATAGAAAAAATGATAGCTATTATAAAAATGTCAAAGTTTCTAAATTCATATTAGAAAGTATTCAAAAAACTTATATTCTATTCTAAACTAATTTATTTTTTTATAATAAAAGTTATAAAATGATATATATTATAAATTAAAATACTATATTATAATTTGTTTATAATATTTTTTTATGGTTTAATAAAAATATAGCAAGTCAAACTATACAGTCTAATAAATTTTATAGCTGTAATATATGGTCTAAAATTGAAAAAAAAAATCAAATAAACCATCAAATTCCAGGCTGGTTATTGGAGACATTCTAATTTTTTTTTAGTTTTTCTTAAATAATTTTATTACTAGCTTAGTTTTTTGAAGCAACCTTTCTTTTTTAGTTTTTCTTTTTCATTAGAAAAGAAAAACTGAAAAAGAAAGGTTGTTTTTATATCTAAATTAGTAATTGTTAAATTAGAAATTAGAATTTAATTTAATTTTAGAATGAAATTTAAGCTTTCTAGATATCGTGGTGATTTGATTTAAAGAATAATACAATAATTGAATCCAAATAGAAAAGGTAGAGATTATTTCTTTTGCAAATACATTTGTTTTGCAATATCACTAATTCTATGCATTTTTTATTTATTAGACTTACACTAATAAGCTAGTAATATATTTAAGATATTATTTTGATATTTAATCTTTGGCAAATGCACTTCTTTTGCAATATCATTAATTTTATGCTTTTTTATTTATTAGACTTACTCTAATGCTTATGGGTATATGCATTTAAGATATTCATTGTTTATTGCTATCTAGTAATATGTTTATGGACAATATAGAGAAAGGAGATATTACTTTGATAAGCTAGTAATATTTAAGATATTACTCTCATATTAATTCTTTTGCAAATGCATTTTTTTTGTAATATCATTAATTCTAGGCATTTTTATTTATTAGACTTACTCTAATGCTTATGGGTATTTGCATTTAAGATATTCGTTATTTATGCTACCTAGTAATATGTTTACATTTTGATTGTGGATGGGTATATAGCAAGGAGAAAATGCAAAACTAGTACCTTACTAGATGCATTTACTGCCCATCTCATGTGCAGTCATTGCATCACTAAATACATGCATTCACACCATTTAGTTTTAGTTTTTTTAAATTTTAAATGTATAATAAATCAATAGTTTGCATACTGCAAAAGATTTTGTATTCAAAACTCTCTATATAGAGTTCTTAGTAACATATTTTATATACAATTTGAATATATAGAGATTTTTTTTCCAATGTTGTTTCAATTCCAAATTTGTTGAAGTTTTAATAACATAAGAGCTTTAAATTTTTATATCTTACAATATAATTTTCTCTTGGTTTTCAATTTCATAGACTGGTTGTTGTAACAACATTCTCCAAACATAAGAGTTTACATACACATCTGAAAGCATTAGTTCATAAATGACTAAATAAATGATTAACATGACTAAATAAATTACTATAATGACTACCATGACTAAATAAATGACTGCCATGACTAGATAAATGACTACCATGACTAAATAAAATGCCTACTATGACTAAATAAATGACCAGTTACCAATAATTAATGACTAAATTAACGACTAAATCAATGACTAAATCAATGACTAGATAAATGACTAAAATAGTTTAGTCATAAATTTGGTCATGTTATAAATGACCGGAAATAAACTACTAATAGTCACATGACCAAAATTAGTTATTTATATGCAACTTTTAGTAGTTTATTTAGACATATATTGTTGTTTTTGTACTAGTGATTTCCCTATGGGTGATATGGTGATGAATAAGAAATTTGGATGCCATGGTTCTCACAAAATTCTATGTATTCTTTAGATCTAAAGCATATTGCATTGTCTGATACAATCCTTTCTGGACATCCAAATCTAGTCAATATGTTGTTCATGAAGAAGTTAATTACAACTTTACTAGTGGCTTTCTTTGATGGAATTGCTTCCACCCACTTGGTGAAATAATCAGTGGCCACCAATATCTATGAGTGGCCTCCACTAGATTTACATGCTATCTCTCATACAAAATCAATACCCCACTACTAAAATGTAGCTTGTACTATGACTGGTTTTAGAGGCAAGTTACCAAAAAACTTTAACTTACTAGAGAAACATTGACAAGCATTACATGTCTTCACTAATTGGTGTGCATCCTTAAAAATTGTATGCCACCAAAATCTAGCCCTCATTATCTTATGTGCAATTATTTTAGCCATATAATGTCCTCCACAAACTCCACTGTGCATCTCACTCAAAAGCTATTTTGCTTGATCTTAGTCAACACACTTCAACATGACTCCTTCTCCATTTCTCCACCAGAGCCATCTACAATAACATATTTGATACCAAGTAACTTCAATGTCCTTTCCTCATTTTCACTTAAATTTTCAGGACATTTCATTCTTCGTAAATAATATATCACATCTTTGTACCATTCAGAATGCTCCATATCACATATGTGTGATCTATTCTCCTCTTCTTGCAAATTTATCTGATTTTCTTCCAAATTACTTTGGGCCATAAGCTTGGCCAATCCTTGTCTTATTACTAGTTTAGTAATTTGAACCTCAATATTGAATTCTTGGATCGTATTTATCCATCTACACCTTCTTCCTGACACTTCTTGTTGTGTCAAGATTTCCTTAACAACAACACTAGGCATATAGGCAGTTACAGTAGTTCCCATCAAATAAGGCCTAAAATCCTTTACTACTTTTACTAGTGCACATGCTTTTTTTTCATTTGTTTCATACTTAAGTTTGACAGCTTGTAAATATTTTCTAAAAAAGGCTACAGGCTATTCAAAACCTTATGCATTCATTTGCAATAACACAGCTGCAATTGTGTGGAAAGAAGAAAATGAGAAAATCTATAAAGGTTTAGAAAAATCATGGGTTCTTAACACAAGAAACTCTTTTATTGCTTGCTTAATGGCTTGGAAAGCCTGCACATATTCCTTATCCCATTCAACCTTGGCTCCTTTCTTGAGCATTTTGGAAATAGGGCGAACTATCTCAGCAAAATTTGTCACAAACCTCCTTAAGAAATTTATTTTTCCAAATAAATATTGTATTCCTTTGAAATTTTGGGGTTGTGAAACTTTATCAATTGCAATCACCCTCTCTGGATCAATTTTTACTTCATCCTTGGAAACTATATGTCCCAATAAATTTCCTTCTAGTACTCCAAACACACATTTCTTTGGATTCAAATAAATACCATACTCCAAGGATCCAATGAATACCTTCTCCAGATTCTCACAATGATCCTCTTCCTTTTTAGAATATGCTATCAAGTCATCTTGGTGAATCACCAAACAAAAGTTAATGAAATATGAAAATGCCACATCCATGGCTCTCTGAAAAGTAACCCCTGCATTTGTTAGACCAAATGGAATATTTACATAAACATACGTTCCCCATGGTGTGGCGAAAGCTATCTTAAACTGCTTAGATTATTTAACCATAAGCTGGTTATAACTAGAAAATCCATCCATCATAGACATTAATTCATAACCTGTCACCCTTTGTAACATGGCTTCCATATTGGGTAACGGATAATTGTCTTTTAATGAAGACACATTCAAATTTTTGAAGTCTACACATGACCTGATGTCTCCATTTTTCTTCCTTATTGGTACCAAATTTGATACCCTGGATGAATGTCTGATTGGCTTGATGATTCATGCATCCCTTAATTTCATTAATTCTTCTTGCATTTTGGGGGCCAAGGTGGGATTAATAGGCCTTTTCTTTTGTCTGAATGGCTTGGCATCATCACACAAAGGAATCTCATGTTGGAAAATATCCTCCCTGTATGCCTTAAGGTCATCATAGGACCATACGAACACATGCCTAAAATTCCTTAATAAGTCAATTAGCATCCTTCTCACCTTTGGTGACATTTTCTTTCCAATATACACCTTCTTTGGGGATGCTTCTATTCCAAGATTTATCTCTTCCAAGTCATCAGGATGGGGAGCAGTGTGATTAGCGTTTGTCTTATCTTGATTATCAAACACTCTTTCTAGTACAACTAGACCCTTGGGAATTGTTTTTTTCTTTAACTGAATGACCTCATTTCCAAATATGGTATCCTTACCATCAATATTTTCAACAAAAGCTCCTAAGTCAATTTCCTGATTTTCATACTCTCCCACACAATTCAAAAACCTTAATATGTCATCATCATTATCAAAAACTTTCTAATTTTTTATATTATTAGGGATAGATGGCCTGGTTTGCACCTCAACCTTTGAAATTCCAGCATAAGTCATATCATCTAGTTTTAATGCAATGTTGGCTAATAGGTCTACCACTTTGTTTTGACCTCTTTCCATCCATCCTATGCCAAATGCATCAAAGCTCTCCAATTCATCCCAAACAACATTCCTCTACTGTTTCAACATCTTGTTCTTTGAGACAAAATTGGATCTAACTTGGGAGACCACAAACTTGGAATCCCCAATTTCCTTGAGCTTCTTAATCCCATTTTTTTCAGCCAATCTCAACCCTAATAACAAGGCTTCATACTTTGCCACATTATTTATGCATTCAAATAACAAAGTAAAAGAAAACTTGAATGTATTTCCACTTGGTGACTATAACAAGACACCTGTATGAGACACTTCCTTTGAACTTGCACCATCAAAATACATAGTCCACAAGTCATTAGATTCTAACAATTGTTTTATTTTTGTATTAATCAATGCAATAGGCTTATCACAATTGCTAGACAATTCCTCAACCCTGAACTCATCTATACCACTATCAATAAAACATGTCATATTATCAATTGAGCCATGCTTAATCATATGAGGTACTTTTGATTCTCTTTCAATTTTGACATCCTTACCATCAATGGAGAAAGTAGAAAATGAAAAATCACATTACATGTTACCCCCCATTGATGCACTCCATTTTCTTGACAAAAGCATTCCAAAATGAGGCAGAATGTATACGACTAATACAGTCATGACTAAATCCTTGTCAAGGTACTAAGTCAATTTATAAGGAAATGCTTTGATAGTTCCAATAACTGGCACTTCTCTTGAATCCATAGCATAGCATTTACCTTGAGCAGTATCTACTGTCAATCCCATTGCCTCCATTATTTTGACTGGCATAACATTATTTGATGCCCCTGAATCTATCATACAATTCCTTAAATTTTTCTCATTTATATCCACACTTCATAAAAAAGGGGTTATGTTTTCAAGGAACATGTTAATAGAATTTCCTAAATACATAGGGGGAATTTGTGACACAATTCCCTCCACTTCATTTTCTTTCTCTTTATCCTTTTCTTCTTTACCACTTCCTTGTTTAGTCTTATTACCAACATCTGTGATCAAGGCTATTGTCTTTTCTTTTTGTTCATTTATTCTCATAATTTCTAACAAAGGTATAGTTACTTTAACCTGAGAAAGAACATGAAACATATCCATAGGTGTATATTTAGGAAAATTATACATCATACCTTCATCATTTTCTTTTTTCTCTGGCTGATTACTTCCTCCTAGCTTCTTTTGCTTCTTATCTTCTACATCAGGTTCAACTGCCTTTGTAATCACCTTTGTCTTCACTAGTGATGAAGTCACACCTTCTTGAGACTTTGGGGCTTCATTCTTTTTTTCCCAAACCTTATCACTCTTGACTTCTTTGACTTTCATAGCATCTTTTTTGTTGTCAACCTTGACACCTTTGTTTTTATCCATTTTCTCTTTAATAAACAGGCTAGCAGGTTTACCCTACTCGCCACCCATAGTTCTATTTCTCAATTGAAGTGAACTTCTCATTTAAGCAGCCATTTCTTTAGTCAATATTACAATCTCTTCTTTTGATAGTCTCCTTAATGACACTGAATCTTCAGCCTGCTCCATATTGCAAGAATTATGATCAAAATCATCTTCCTCATTAAAAAAGACATGTTGATGATACATGTCACTTCTCTGCCTCTGATTATCCACATCAACTTCCTATATTTCATCATCAGAGGAATGTTATGCCTCATCAATGTATGATCTAGCCATACAAACATCTACATCATCCTGCTCATATTCTAATGTCTACTCATGAGCATCCTCCTCTATTTCCTCAGTAACAAGCAATTGAGCAACACCACAGTAATTTTGATCATGTGGATGCTCACACACTTCACACCATGGTCTATCTGGTACTAGATTCACTGAATGTTTCTGTAATGGGTCTGGTGTATGCTGATCATTTTTAGGCTTCTAGCTAGGAAAGATTGGTTTTCCATCTTTCCAATTTATATTGTAAGGATAATTTTGCAATCTAGGCTGCCTATCATTTCTATTATAGGATTTACTTTCATTTCCTATACCATTCTCTTGCTTAGCAACATTTTTCTTTATGTCTTTTAGAGTATTATAAACCTTTTCCCACTTTTCATCATCCTTAGGCTTTGCAGCCGAAACCTTCTCAGTCTTATTCTTAGGATTTGTCAAAAGTGTAAGTTCTTCTCTCCTACAATATTTCCCAAAATCTCTTTTGTTACACTCAATATTTATAGCCACCCTAAATGCATCCCTCATAGTCTGAGGGTCCTTATCTCTAAGGAGATATGCCATTTTAGCATCAAAAGCATTGAAATTTGTAGTTAAACAAATATTTTCATCAAGCCTTAAAACCTGGAACAACTTATGCATTGATTTCTGAAATCTTAAATTAAACTCTATCAGAGGCTCATTTAATGAATTATTGATGTTATTAGATTCATTTAACATAAAACTAGCATTAGTTTTATCACCATACTACTCCTTGAAACACTTTTCAAACTCATACCATGAACCAATACCAACATTAGGTAGACCTCTATACCAATCCCTTGCATCTTCTACTAGAGATTGTACAAAAAAATTCATTACAACATCTTCATGTTCTACCTCATAATCATTTACCATATCCATAGAATATTTCAAGTGTTCCTCTGTTCTTACAACATTATTACTAGTAAACTTATTCATCTTTTCTCTCAAATCAACAGGGATGGGATTTGGATAGCTAGGGATACCATCAAAGAATAATGACCTATACCTTTACAATTGTATAGGTCGTCATTGAAATAATCCTTCATTCATTTGAGGATCAACACTAGACCCTAAATATTATACTCTAGAACCATCATGATTTGGATTTATAGACCTATTTTCATGAGCCTTCATGCTAGAATTATTTATGGTGGGGTCTGGATTAATTTTAGGACCGTCCTTTAAAACATCTTCGTGACTTGATGAGGTTGCAACTTGTGTAGCCTCATCCATGTTTGAAATATTTAGGAAACTTATTTCCCTCTTCATTTCTACATTCGCAGCCTCAATTTCTATTCTCTTCAACTCTTCTACCAGAGCCTCACTCTCCTTCCTACCCTTTTCTAAGGCAGATTATGTTTGAAATGACACATGTGGCTGGAGATCTTGTTCAGTGGAATGGGGAGTCACCTTCTCTTTTATTTTAAATGCCTCAACCTTTTTTTTTTCCCTTATCCACGACAGGCTTAGGGTTAGTATTACTTAGTTGAAACTTATCATGATTTGAGGGTTTTGGGTCGGCATGTTTGGGTTTTCCCTTATCCTCATTGGGAGCTCCAGGGTTTTCTTTAGACACAGATTTTTCTTCCTTATTAGCAACCTTCTTTACAACTAGACCCTCAACACTTGGTTTAGGTTCTGCTTGGTTTAGAAGCTTCATTGTTTCCAACTGTCTCATCAACCTGTCCCTTTCAATCACAACATCCCTCAACTCTGCTTCTCTTTCTTTTTCTCTCTTCTTCTTGAGCTCAACTTTCTTTTGGATTTCCCACCTTAAAGATTTAATGTCTTCAAAAAAATCATTAGGGTCAGGCAAAGTCACCTTTGAACCTGATGTATCATCTAGGTCTATTAGATTTACCTCTTCTAGTACATGTTTAGACAATAAAGGGTTTACATTATTTTCAGTAGGAGAGGGAACATCACTGGTGCATTATCTATGATGGCTTCGACTTGTACTCCTGCCTCTTCTCTTTTCAACATATTTGATACTATCAAGCCCTTTATTCTAACATATCACATCTTCTTGAATAGGTCTAGTAAATAATGAATCAAAAAATCCACCACTATCTGACTCAAAATTTCTAGACACCTCTTCAAGATTCTCGTGGATAGGGTGTAAAAGCTTACTTGTACCTTGGTGTATAGAGTCCTGTGATGCAGGAGCAGCATTACTAGATTCTAGTCTTTTCTTTATCCAGTCCTTCTTCTTCTCTTTGGGAAGTTCACCTTCTAATTTATATTCTAGATTATTCTTCATGAATGACCTGGTGTTCTTCATTTTTCGTACTTGTCCAAAAGTTATTTCAACTTACAATAAACCTTTCACAATAAAATGCACACTAGTGCATAGACTTCAGAATCACCACCCAATTTTCTTGGGAATACCAAATACCTAAAGACATGTGGTAGAATATAAAAAACTTTGGAACCTCATACTGACAACACACAAAATTGATTTACAACATAACTCTTAATGCTTATGAAAATAGAAGAAGTGGGCAAACTTAACACAAAATTTTAGGCTCAACCTTCAAATCATAGAAATATTATGAAAACTCTATGCAAAATGGACAACTGACACACTGACAAGAAATATTAAAATTAGCTCCCTAGTGGAGTCACAATTTTGTTGGTTCATTTTTATGATGTAACTAGGTTTGTCTTCTAATCTACCTATGGAATTTCCAATTCCAATCAAAGGTAGTTCAAAGGACCTGGACCAACTGATGAGGACTTTAAAAAGCCTCCTACACTTTGGGCTCTGCAAGACCTAGGAGGGTGATCCCTTAATTTTTTTACAACCTCTGTACCATTATTATAAATGACATTAACAATATCAGATAATCTCACTTAATAGCTCAACACGATAAGATAATATCAACTATCTAGAGCATGAGATAAGTAAACACAATCCATTGTATAAGATAGTAATTAATTTGAAATTTGTAGAAAGCTCTTATCAAAGAAAAACAAATAATAAACTACACAAATAAGTACAACTTAGATCAGTGCCATAAATCCATTATAGGAGTCAGATTCATAAATATCTAGAGGTTTATGACAGATTTAATACATGACATATAAGATCCCTGACAATATTGCATTACAATTTCATCAGTATGCATTCTAACCCAATACTACTTATCAAATCCTTATACATAACATATCCTCATATAATCCCCTTCAAGCATTTTAATTAATTCCCTGAATTAAAGCTAAAATAGAGTCGTACACACCACAATAGTGAGATGGATAAAACAACCCTCAGTTATTTCATTCAAACTTTAGATATGCATGTACAATGGAGAGACATGAGCTTGAATTTATCATTTCAACTCAAATTCTAGTACTTTTATATAACATTAAATCCCCATGAACTCAAAACCTGTTAGAGGATGACTCAAAACCTAAATTGCATTTCTCTCTAAAACCATCGGACTTTACAATTTTCTTTGCAACTTCACCTAGACTCGACAAAAATTATCTAACTTACCAACCCATACTTCTAACCTTAAAATCCTTTTTATAGAGAATGAAGGAGAAAACAAGCATCAGGCCAGAATGTACACATGTCACCAGCCAATTGGAGCACCTAGTGATATTCCAAAAAATATTACAACAACCACCACCTTGGAGAATATTCTTGTTCATCATATCAGCTAAGGAAAGTTGATGCAATAACAAAAACCACAAGAAACCCACACCGAGAATGCCATCAACACAAAACTAGAACCGTTCTAACCACAACATTTGATTTGCCACCTTTTAGTAGTCCACTATTTTTAATCTTCCTCAATCAAATATTTACTTACCCATTTCTGGTACTCTTCATTATTCGACTAGTCAAAATTAATTACCTCATCCACCTTGGTATTATAAGGTGTGTATTTTACTGCTACCTGATTTGCATCTCTTTCAAAAGATTCCAAAAATGAGCTAGTACTAGTGATTTTATCCATACAAATCACCAACAAATCATATTCTGAGTCATCACAAATTGAATTAATTTGGTCATTAATGACCTCACTTGCTTGATCCTACCATTGTTGGAGTGACCTGATTTTCCCCTCCTCATCAATTATATCAGGTAATAATGTGTTACCCCAATCATTGAAATTCTTCACAAACTCCCTAATCTTCCTACTCAAATCATCCGGTAGGGTTTGAAAACCTTGCAATGATTTTAATAACACATGACTAGGCTTTAATGATTGGGGCCTATTATTTATATCAAACCTTGAGGCCTTATACATGATATCCAAATCAATGACTCTAGGGATCCAATTTTCAATTATTGGTATCACTACCTCCTAATCCCTATCCATATTCTTTATAGCTTCTAATAGCAAAGAATGTAAAGAATGTATAGATAGCAATTTACTATCAACCCTTTCATTTAAATGTCTCAAAATAGTAGTAACAATCTCCTTTTTCTTTAAAAGAGATCCCTCCTCACTTACCTTTAATGATGTCTGAAATTCATCTATTCTTTGCGAAAGCTACTTCTTTGTAGGATCAACAGAGTACTCTATTTCTTCATCAATTTCCTCTAAAGAAGGGGTCCAGGTAGGATTCTGACTAGGAGACCCTGGTGTGGAAACAATTGGAGAAGCAAGAGGAACTGACCCTACTATGGAAGGTAATGTACTGGTCCCTTGAGCACTTGATATATCCCCAATCTGTCTATACCTGAACCTTTCCACCTAAGTTTGCAACTCAACATTCCTCTTTTGCATCTTGTTGTATTCTTCAATCAAAAGGTTATACTTCTCCATTAGGCTTTTCTTTTCAGCTTCCTCCCTTTTAGCAGTCTTTTGGGCCAATTTGGCCACATTCACAGTCAAATTCATGGCCTCGGTGGTTGAGGTCTCTGAAACTCTCTTTATTATTAATCCTCCTCTAAAATTTGGATTAATATCAGAAACATCTAGTTTTCTCCCTTGTGGGGCCAATGCCCAAATTTCCAAAGTTTCATATTCCTTGCTGAAGGCATAGTTTTGCAATGTTGCCTTGGCTTCTTCTTCGGATTCTTGAAAGGGATTCTTGGAATTCATAATAGAATTAAAGGCTACTAGATCTGCAATGTCCCATTCAGGTAGAATCAATACACTAGCTTGATTCACCAGTTTTCTTCCTTCTTCAGGAGTGATGTTCTTGAATTCTTCCATTAATTCAACTATTACCTCCTCATCATTCTCCTAGTCTGACCTGTCAAGTGCTAGTTCTCTTCTCTGCCTATATTTATCTTGATATTCTTCAAACTTCATCCTCCATAGCAATTGCAAGAATATAGGAGTTTTTACTAATGTATTGTCATCTAGAAACTCCTTGCATGCTTCAATTCTTCCATCTTTTACACTTTTACCTTTCATATCTAAATTAGATAAAACAAATTCAACTAGTCTAGGAGGGGAAGGCATACCAATCTGGATGTCTTGATCAGTAACAATAATCTCATCCATCAAATTCTCATTTGGTTGATCAATTCTTTTCCTTTTATTGCTTGGCTCAGATGGTGCTAATGGGGAACTATCTTCTGGTGATGATTCTAAATCAATAATTTTGATTACCCCAGGCACTTTGAATTTTGGACCTGGTTGTGGAGGAACCTTCATAATTTACTTTCCTTTTCTATCCACTTCTTCATCACTGCTACTATCCTTTTTCCTCTTGTAAATGGGACACCTTTCTCTAGGTTGGTATGCTGGCCTTTTTTCAATTGGTCTAGCACCTTGTTCTTGTAAACCCAGACTCAATTCTAAGTTTACCTTTTTGGTTCTCAAAGTGCTCATAATCTCTTTGAATTTCTTCATCAGAAAATCAATTTTCTTATTGTGGCAACTAAACTCCAACAGTGGATCATATTTCGGATCCATTTTGTGCACAACATCTAGTAGCTTACTATAAGCTATCCATTTCTCCTTGTTTAACTCATGTTTATTCAAATCAAATTCATTTCTAATCAAGTCATCAGAAAAGTTGAAATCATGCACAAACTTGCCAGCCTTTATTCTTTGTCTAAAAAGGGAAAAGAAACCCTCAGGATCATGTTGCCGCTTTGGTCCACACCTCAAATGGTAATCATCAAAGAATTTCTCAAAATTCACCTAGCCTCCCTTTGAAAATGCAAAATTAGACACCACTATATAATCAGGGAAAAATTTTCCCTTACCCCTTCTAGTGAGGTTTTCCTCATGAATACAACCTATTTCCCACATAACTTCTGCAAACCCCACTTTTGGTGGCACATTGTATGATAGTATATGAGGGGCTCCTTGAAAACCATATACTGTCAAAACAGTGTTGACTCGGTATGGGATAATGTCACCACAATTATGGTAAACCTACAATTTTGGCTTCCTCCACTTTGGCCTTAGGAAATCATGTAATTCTTCAAGGATCCTAGGTACATTCACCATCAATTTAGCCCTCAATCTGGAAGCAAAGAAATTATCAAATTGCACATAACTAGTGCTTTCCTTATTACAAGATAAATCTACAGCTCATATCTGTATTGGCAATCTTTCTCCATCAACCGATTGCCTTAATTTCATCTTCTCAAAGAAGAAGTCAACATTCTTAAACAAAAACATATGCATTGGTATAGAATACCAAAAGAATCAAGTGCCGGTATCATTTTTCTGTAGCTTTGACAACCTCGCAGCCAAGAAAGAAGTGAATTCATAGGTCACAGAGAAGTTAGGATGTTGTATTTGCACCCCCCATGAACATGTATGCAATGGGCATTGTCGCACAAGGATTGAAACCGAAAATATGACATAATGAATAGAAAGTGGCCAAGAAATGGTTTGAAAAACCATTTAATCTGAAAGGTTCCTGGTCACTGGGGCTAATATGAAATCTTGAACTTCCTGCCCTAGCCAAATGATGTGGAAGCAACTTAGCTCTAAAAGAGACTTCAATTTTGCATATTTCTGCTTCATCTCCTTAAGATTGATAGGAACCAAGTCTTTACTCAGTTCACTCAGGTCAAATAATTATTGGACTTCTTCCCTATTAGTACTCAACATAACACCTCCACCATTATCTTTGATTACCCGTGTGATAGGGTCATATCTTGCAGCCACTACCCTAAGCAGGTCTACATCAGGGAATACATTTGGTACCACCAACTTCCCCATATCATACATCCATCCATTTGAAAAAAGGTGAGGAAAATTCCTCTATCTGTACCATAATCTAAACATTTCCAAACTTGTGAGGTGAACCCTAACATTGGTGATGTTTGAGAAATTGTATATTAACCCTTCCTCTAGGATTTTCCCTCACATAAGGACCAATCCCTTCCTCCTATCATTCATTGACAAGGGTAATTGATCTAGGAAATCATCATACAGGTTTCTTTTCAAATAATCAACTTGGCCAAAATGTTGCTTTCATGGTGCCATCTAAGACAAACTAGGGCTTCTTTATAACGTTACACACTAAATACCTAGGACTAACCAAAGATAGGAAATTACATAACAAAATACTGTAATTTCTCACAATCTATAATTAAACTATAGCCGTAACACGTTTATCAACAAACTCACTAAAAAAAATAGCTAATCCTTTCCCAAATTGAAGTGCAGAATGATTGGGAGGCACAAAAAATAAACTCATGGCTTTGTTAGCAGAAATCCCAAATTCTGGCTGAAGAAACTTGCAATTCCACCTTTAGCTCTGAAATTGCTCCAAAAAATAGTTAAATGCTTTATGATACAAACAAAGTAGGAAAATTGATTTTATGTTGATCAAATCACACTAGCAAGTGTCTCATCCACCATTAGAGCTCAATTGAACACTGCACGAATGACTCCAACCATATTTGATGCAGATTTAAATTCAAGCCGTCGATTCTTCAATTTGATCAAATCATCAATGACCACCTTCAAACTAGGTTGACATAATTGCCAACATGGCAATAAGGGGCCCACCATACCATACATTGTGAAGGAAGTAAACATGGTGGTAGCTCATGATATCACAATCCTACAACTTCTGATGGAGCGATGGTGGGAAACCATTGATCTTGAACATCGATTATCTTGTTCTTCAACATAGTCGCCAGCCTTATCATTAACCCTCGAGTAGATTTTCCATCAAGATTATAACATATCCATTGATTTGAAGCATGTGCATCTTAAGAGAACTTTAATAACCCGCCCTTTAATGTATTAAGGCTAGACAATATTTCCTTTATTCTTTCAGCTTCATCAGATGAGACATGTGGCACCTGCCCATGATATCGTAATCTTGCAATTTTGGATCATGCGATGGAGGACAACCATTGATTTTTGACAATAATTGATCGATGGCATACAACTTATCTCCATCAGCCTCACCAAGGAAATCCATGTGGTGCCCACCCATGATATCGAAATCAACCAAAGCACTATGTTGGGGCTATCATGGGATGGCAGAGAATGACTAAGATCAAATGGTAGTTGATCAGCGGTGGCACAAGTTTGATCCCCTAGATAGGACACGTGGTGCCCGCCCACGATATCGCAATCCTACAATTCCTAATCATGGGATGGCGGGCAACTGTTGATATCTGAAGGAAAATGATCAACGATAGCATGAATTTCATCCCTCTGCAAAATAAAACATTCATTAAAGGACAATGGGACATCACTAGGTGGATGGAAAACAATGACATAAGTTGTTTTAAAGCCGTGAAGCATAGGGCCAACTAGGACTTAGGAAAATAAAACCCACAGAGGAAATAAAATATTAAGAGCAAAGGGATCAAGCCTAGACGAACCGATAGGACATAAGATGTTTTAAAAGCCCTCCAAAAGCAACAGCAAGATAGATCCCGACCCAGGCCTAAAATAAGACAAGGGTTTTACATGTAGGAAAATCTAAAACCCCAACCCTTAAAATTTTTCCAACACCATGAAAGACTAGAGACATAAGGCAGGGCATGAGTAAAAAACAAGGAGCAAAAATTTGAAGCTCCATCACCTCTATTGGTAACTCTCCTACCTTGAACTCACCGATATCAATATTTGTGAAGAGGATTGTGTCATCTTCAGGAACATGCTCCAATATATGTGGCACCCATGGTTCTCTTATGACTTGAACATCCTTGTAATTAATGGGAAAAGTGGCATAAGACATGTCACACTGCATACTAACCCCCATATATGCACTCCATTTCCTAGACAGTAGCATTCCATAGTTAGGGGGGATATCTACTACTACCACACTGATTTTGAATTATTTTTCAAGGTAGGCTAGTAATCTATAAGGGAGTTCATTTATTGCACCTATAACAGAGACTTCTCTTACATCCATGGCATAACACTTACCATGAGTTCTATCAACTTTCAACTCTAATGCATCCATGATTTTATCTAGGATGATATTGTTGGATTCCCTAGAATCAATAATATAGTTTTTTATAAAATTTCCCCTAACCATCAAGGTGAGGAAAAATGAATCTATCTTATCAGGGAAAGTAGTTATAGAATTTCCTAAGAAAATATGGGGAATTTGTATAATTTGTCCCTCAAATTCCTCACCTTTCTTATCCTTTTCACTCAGTATGGGTGGAGTGAGCACCACTAAATCATTATAGGCCATAGCAACTCCATTGATAATGGCTACTACCTATTGTTTATGTTCATCTATTCTCATCATTTCAAGAAAAGGCATAGATACTTTAACTTGGCTAAGTAATTGAAACATATGAATAGGAGTATACTTGGGTAGTTCGATTGGGAGCATACCTTGTTCATTCTTTTTATCTTTCTGTTGATTTTTTTTGCCTCAACCCCTTGCCTAGCATCCTTCCTTGTGACTTCAGGATTTTTCTTTTGTGTCTTCATCTTCTCAGCAATAGATTTGGGTCCTAGAGTATATTTTGGCTTTTTTTCTCTTTTAGCCCAAATTTTATCTCCCTTGTCTTCTTTAACTTTGACTGCTTCCATTTTTCCATCAGGCTCATGTTCTTTTCCCTTGGAATTTTGATCCTTGATGAAAAGACCACCAGGATTACCTTGTTCACCTCCAACAATTTTATTCCTCAAATGATAAGAACTTCTAGCTTGGGTAGCAAAAACTACAGTATATTTAGAAATCTCCTCTTTTGAAGGTCTTCTTAATGAAACACCATCTTCTATTGCTTCTAAATTGTAAACCTCAACATCAATATCAACATATTCATTAGAGAGAACTTGTTGATGATATGCACTAGAAACTTGCCTTTGATTATCTATATCCATTTCATAAGAGTCTTCATCGGAAGAACATTCACTACCAACAACATTAGAGTCACCCATAATCATAAGTACATCACATTCTTCCACATTTCATTCATTACATTCTTTAGGTATGTCATTCTCTACTTCAACAATTTGTGCTACTACACATTTCTAAGAATAATGTGGTATTTGGAAAATCATACACCAAGGAGTATCCTCAACCAAATTTCTTGAATTCTTTTGTATAGGGTCTAGAGGAACATTATTTTGGGTATTTCTCTGATTATTTAGAGTAGGCTTCCCATTATACCAATTGGTATTATATGGGTGATCTTGCAACCTAGGACGTCTCTCATTCCTTTGATTATTTTTTGGTTGAGCTTTCTCTTGTTTCACAATCTTATCATTTATGGTTTTCATAAAGTTATCAAGCTTGTCCTCAATAGTTCCTGCTTTAGCACCTGAACTCTTATCTTCCTTTTTTAAAATTTTGAAGAGTTTTGGATCATCTATTCTACCAACTTTACCAGTTGATCTACTAATATTTTCAATATGCTCAGTCATCTTAAAGGATTCCCTTAATGACTAAGGATTCTTATCTAGCAAGTGGTAACTCATTTTTGCATCAAAAGCATTGCAGTAGTTTACCAAACATACATGATCATTTAAGGTAAATGGGGAGTTAATCTCTTCCTAGCCTTTTGGAACCTTGTATTGAACTCAACAATAGATTCATTAGAACCTTTAGCAATATTATTAAATTGATTCAAGAGAAAAATTGAATTAGTCTTATCACCATATTGTTCTCTAAAAAATCTCTTGAACTCTTCCCAAAAACCAATGCTCTTGGAAGGAAAACATCTATACCACTCTTGAGCATCTTTAGTGAGAGACTGCATAAAAAAATTTGTCATGAATCTTCTATCTCTACCTCAAAATCATCCATAAAATTGAAAAATTCCTTGAGATTATCTTCACCACTCAAGGCATTATTACCAGAGAACCTGACTAGAGTAGGCTGGAAATATTTAGGGAAAGGGTTTGGGTAGACAAGAATTCTGGTGAAACACAATTGCTAGTGTCTATCTACTTGGAGTGGCCTCCTAGTATGTTTATCCCTATGAGTATCTATCATAATGGTTTCTATCTTTACCTTCCCACTTTCACCATCCCCTCCCCCTTTCTTACTTCCTTCATCATCCTCAAAGTAAGAATTGTCATCCTTGTTCTTTCCTCCACCACCACCTCCACTAGGAGTATGTTCATCAAACTTCTTTTTATGTGACTCATTATTAGTGTGTCCGGAGCTTGAAGATTTTGGAGTAGTTGTGGACATTTTTAGAAAAACAATCTTCTTAGCCATCTCTACATTAGAAGCTATTATTTAAGCTTTCTTCAAATCTTCTTGCAGCTTTTTATTCAGCAATTGTAATTTCAATAACTCAAAATTTGGAGGTGAAGTGGATGGAGTTGGTTCAAGTTTGGCTTTATGTGTAGGGATTTCAGCAAATGAGGTATTGGTATTAGTATTGAAGGTAGTTTTCTTGGGTTGGTCAATGGGTTTTTTCCCATGATCCACAAATGATGTCTTGTTAGTATTAACACGAGGATATGAAGCTCTAGTAATTGAAATAGATGTAGTGTAGGTATCAATAGCTAAGGTCCCCTTTGACACTGTTACTTTAGGAATGTCATTGGTTATCTTAGAAGTAAATCTAAAAAGGTTTTCCTCAAAAGTCTTATGTCTAGCAGCATCTTCTCTCATTTTCTCCAACTATTGTTTCCTACCATCTCTCTCAAGCTATTTATCCCTAATCCTATCTTCCCTTTCTTTTAATGCCCTCATTCTATTTTCTTCTTCTTCTTGGAGCCTTATCTCTTCCTCTTCTATAGCTTTCATGTTTTTATCTATATCTTCTTCATTTTCTAAGACATCTCCAAACTCACTTGGGGTAGGAGTATAGTAGGACTAGTCAAAGGATCTTCCTCAAGAGAAAAGTGGACTTTTTCATTAGGAGGTTCACCTCTTGGCTTGAAATTATTCACATTAAAAACAGAACCCATTCTAGGGGTTAGAGGCTCTGAAAAATTCTTACTCTTTTCCCAAAACTCCCACCTATCCTCCTCTCTTGAAATATTTAGCTCACTATCAAACACTTGTTCAACTAGAAAACTTTCTTGGTCTATGTTAGGCCCTTGAACATCACATCTTTCTTCATGGACACTATCACTACTTACATCAATATTGAAAGTAGGAGATACATCAGTAGGGGAATTGACAAGCTTACTTGATTCAAAGTGATTCTTGACCCATTCAGGTTGCTTCTCTTTTGTAGTTTCAAATTCTTCCTTCTAATCTAGGTGATTCTTCACATAACTTCTAGTCTTCCTCATGATGTTGAACATTGCAAAAACTTTCTTCTTATTTTCCTTTTGAGAACTAATCTTTACATTGGTGTAGACACATAAATTATACTGATTGATCCCATGCACCTGATCCTAATTTACTAACACTAGTTTGTCCTGAATCATCTCCTTTACTAGTCATTTAATTAAAAAATCTTTATGTAATTAAATTCATCATATTTCATATTTTAATTAAATAAATCAATTTCATCTGATTACATCATTATCTTCTATTAATTAAACAAATCATTTTGTCTAATTAATCCTAATATTCCTCTTTTAATTAAATAAATCACTTTATTTGATTAAATCATATTTCATCTCCTTTTAAATTAAATAAACTAACCTTTATTTGATTTAAATCTAACATCATCCCTTTTAATTAAATAAATCAATCTTTATTTAATTAAGTCTAATAATCATTATTCCTATCATCTTGAATTATTTAAATCCTAAAATCTAAATCAAAATGTCAAATCAGTTAATCTTCACCTAAATTAATCAAATCATGATCAATCCTAACCCTAATCACTCAAATCCCCTGGATTTTGCAACTTGCACATGAAAATCCATTTAATTGATTTATAAATATCCTATTTTCATTCAAAAGGGAGTCAAAGTTGGAATATGCCTCAAATTTGTAAATATTCCCCCAAAAGGACTTGTCCATCCAACAAGGCATTAAAGGCCTCTTACATGTCCTTTTCTTGAGCCAAGTGGCATTTAATTCTTCTTTCATCTCCCTCCAACATGTCACTTCTCTAATTTTCAATTTCCACCTAATAGTATTAATTTGCACAATCATCAAAATGTGCTTCACCTTTGTCCACTCACATGTTGAAAAATGGCATTGTGCTATTCGTTAGTGTTTGACCCCACATTCATCCCTTTGTCTCATTCCTCCATCATTCTCTTCTATAAATAGAAGGATCTTTTACTAATTTGGGATCCACAATCTTAGGAATTTGATCCACAACTTCATGTAATATTATTATCTTCATGTTTTGAGCAAAGCTCATTCATTTTCATCCATTTTCATAGTTTTCATCATTTCATAGGTAGGTTATGGAAAAATTTATCATGGAGCACCATTCATAATCTTCAAGCTTGCAAGGAATTTGGAAAGGACTATTTTCCACATCAAAATAGCATTGATTCCCCCATGGGATTGAGAGTTTGTTTGTTTTGAGAAAGATTAGATAGCTTTTATTTGTGGTCTTGATGTTATTTCTTGTTCATTTCATTTCAAATGAATCTTATGGGGAATGATGTTTCTAACTTGCATAATGGACTAATATTGTGTTTGTTGTTTATGTTTGTGAAGGTCTAGATCCACCATTCACAATTGGTATTAGAGAACTTAGAGGCACCACCCAAAATACTAGGAAATAAAAAGTGATTGAACTTTTATTTTGTACTTGTTACTTTAGAAAATACTTTAAACATTACCTGACACAAGGTGGAAGAATGGAACAATATTTGATGCATAAGACTCAGTATGATGGGACCAATGCAATATAATGTAAACCAATTATTCCTCAAATAGTAAATAATATCATAAATAACAATTGACTCTAACAGTACCAAATCTGAACTAGAGAATTTTTACTTAACTAGTCCCCAATAGATTCACCAATCTATTGGTTATAATTTAAGAACCAAATTGATCTCAATAAATACCCATGGACTTTGCCATTTCCAATGATTAGTACTTCTAAAGAGATTGGCCAAAAAAATAATAGAAACTACAAGACTTCTATTCCTACTCTTTCAGCTCTGTGAAACCTAGGAGGGTCATCCTACAATGTATACTTAAGAATTCACACAATTATAACTAGATAAACTGTAAATAACAGATACTTCTCATAAAACAATTCAATATAACGCATCAAATAAGTTGGAAACTCATTTATCAATTTCATATATATTGTGCATGAGAAGGTGGAACTTCAACACAATCCAACATTGGTGGTATCCATTTGAGAGTTTGTAATTTAAAAATGAGTAGCTAATGAATCAACATAGAAACTAAACTACAAGTACTTTGCACAAACCAGTGCCTTTATCCCAAGCACGAAGTCAATATCAATCTATGTGACCTAATAACAACTTAAACAATAGCACCTATAACCTCAAGAAACCCTATATCACAACATTTCTCTATGAAATTCATGATTATTACTACTTAAAACTATCCTAGCACCTAGTTCTTGCAAGTTATTAATCTCACCCAAGTACTTACATCAATTCATTAAATCAATAAGAAAGCATGAAATTAAACATCGATCAATAAATGATAGAGACAAATGAAAGAAATCCTGGATTACTTTCACTCATAACTCATAGAATACATACAAGGAGAGACAATAGCCATGAAATTGATATTACTATATATTGTAAATGCTATATTGTTATCGAAATTACATGCATAACAATTAACTCCAAAATAAACCTAAGACAAAAACTCTAAAACTTGCTTAGTATTGTTGTGACAATTTCATATTGTTAACTCAAAAGTTTTCAACTCTTGCTTTCGATCCTAAATTCATTCTTATAGAGATGAAAGAGAAAAAAAAGCTTCAAGCTAGGAAGCACACATGTCAAAATTTCATTGGATTGCTATAACAATATTCCTTTTTTAGTTACACCTGACTCTTTAGGTGGTGCAAATAAATATGAGGTAGAATTGACCTCAACTCGTTGTAGAAAATTGGTCCCACCTTAAAAAGGCTTCATTTTTTTGTTACAATAGCTTAAAAATATTCCCCACATAGTAAAAAAAATACCAACTGTGGGAGAACCAAAACAACAAAACTTATGAATCAAGACAAGGAAAAAGGATAAAAGTCAAAATTCATTTATCCATATTAGCACCATGTGCTACCCATTTCAAATTGAGGAGAGAACAATACTTTACCATGTTTTGTCAAAATCCTAATCTATATTATATTTAGGTTATGCATTATTCTTCTCCTATCCATTATTTACCTTATTGATTAACCCCTACACAAATTCATTTTTTGTATTTCTTCTCCTATTAGCACCACGTGCTACCCATTTCAAATTGAGGAGAGAACAATACTTTACCATGTTTTGTCAAAATCCTAATCTATATTATATTTAGGTTATGCATTATTCTTCTCCTATCCATTATTTACCTTATTGATTAACCCCTACACAAATTCATTTTTTGTATTTCTCCAACCAAATGTTATACTCTTCCTCAGTAGGTCATTTTACATTCAACAAACCTTGCACTTTAGCACTGTACTAAGAATATCTAGCACCAATCAAGACCCTAGACTCTTTAACAAAGGTGTCCATCTTTGTTTCAATTTCTATCATTGTATCAATATTTAGGCTTAGTAGGATGTAGTCAGTGATAGCTAATTCCATCATAGCTATTGCAAGCATCCTTCCCAAATCTTTCTTCTAGGTGTCAAATGGCTGCAATTCACCTTTTGGACTCAATATCTATGGCATACCATGTTCCTTCACCTCTTTGAATATTTTCAACTTACTTTGAAGCTGGACACGTAACTTTCCATGGAAGGTAGTTATCTCATTAATTGAATCAATGATTTGCAAGATGTAAGGAATATTAGTATGTTCCTCAGGATCCTCCTTCATTTTGGGCACCATTTCCCTCAAAGCACACACCCTAGTAATCCAATTATTCCATTCATTCATGAAGGCCTCCTGTACCTATAGATACATTGTATTTTCATCATGAATATTCTTATACGTGACCCAAACATCATTAACCTTGTTAACAAACTTAGTCACCCTATGCTTCAATATGTCCTAAAAAACTTCATTTTCCACCTTGACAGTTTCAAGTTTCACCTTCCTGACATTTTTTTCTTAGTAGTCAACTTACCATTCAAATCATCAATTCTAAAGGCCAAGGTCTCCTTATTCTATGTAAACATATCTGAGGAAGAAGAGGAAGGAAAGGTTATTTTCCTTTTTGACTTAGTAGCCTGACTAGTGGCCCTCATCTTATTTATTTCATCAAAGGCCTTATTGTACTCCTTTACCAAACAGTCATATTTATTCTAAGAAATATGTGTAGTATCCACACTAAGCATTATAGCATGAGCAATTAACTTAGCTGCTTGGACAAGAGTTATATCTATAGCTCTTTTGACCACTAAAGAACCAATAAATTCTTCAATAGGCCTAGCAACATCATGTTTACCAAAATTAGGTGTCATAGACCTGTTAGGGATCCAAATCTGTACCCTAATGCCAAGTTGTGAATGAGCTTAGCAAGTTTGGATGTAACATGGGATTGCTTTCAGGTTGTGGGTATCCTATTCAAAAGCAGACCTCTGGATTATTGGTTGTCTTCCTATTTTGATGTCACCTAACTATTAATCTTTGAGATAAGGCTAAGAATTTGCATGAAAATAAACCTAATGTTGATAAACCTAAGGTGATGCACCAAAACAACCTAGACATGTTAACAACCTATCACATTTAAATTAATACCACAAAGCTTGACTCACACTACTCACTTTCAAATGCAGTTTAGATAAATAATTCATAAGAAGGTCTGTAAACAGTGCTTTTAAAAGGAAAATAGGGTTTCACAATTAACAACACTACTAAAACAACACAACATACAACTTGTAAACATACATTTTCTGCTAAATAGATGCATAACATGAGACAAGCTTGCAAGGAAAAGATAGGTTTTCACAAGAAAAATTGATAAATCATTGACAACATACATGAAAACATGAAATGAGAAGGTAAAAATGCTCTACTCTATTAATTCAAAGTGCTTATTGTATAATAGGGCCATCTGAGTTACAATACTACTCCATGAAAAATAGCTCCAAAACTAAAGCTATCTTGCTGCTGGAAAGAAAGAACTCCCTCAAAATGTTCAAAATGAACATACTTAAGCAAAAACCCACCAAAACCCCACACACAAGTGCTTCCAGAATATTTTGGTCGGATACAATAGAAAAGGCCAAAAAGAACCTTTTAGAAACCCTCCAAATTGTCCTCCACATGAAGAAAAGTTAAGCCAAGTCAATAGCCACACTAAAAATGTGAAAAAAATGCCTTCAAATAGCCCCTTTTCCTCTAAAATTAGTCAAAACAACCTCTCATACACCCCTCATGTCTGTAAGTCATCATTGGTCTTCACACAAGTGTTGACCCACATTCTCCTCATGCAATATGTGTGTTTTTGAAAACACAAGACTCTAAAAATAATTAAAGATAATGATCTTGATTAAGTGATTCATAAACATCACTTAATCAATTCATTTTACATTCAAAGCTCAAAAAAGGGACCCACCTTGAATTACA
This sequence comes from Sequoia sempervirens, assembly GCA_007258455.2. Lineage (NCBI taxonomy): Eukaryota > Viridiplantae > Streptophyta > Pinopsida > Cupressales > Cupressaceae > Sequoia > Sequoia sempervirens. The sequence continues at coordinate 151,789,893 of VDFB02256132.1, read as the reverse complement.
TTGCATTTGTATTAAAAGACATATAAAAGTGATTTTCAAATCACTTACATGATATCTTTAAACATTGGAATAAATTGCAACATATAATGTCATATCTAAAATCTTTCAAAAGCCTCCAAGGCACTTGACCATCTCAACTTACCACATTTTTCATTTTAGTCCACACATGGGCAATACTCACTAGTTTTCAAAGGCATCATAGAGCTCCAAAACACTTGGCCAATATGGTCGACCTCCAAATTTATTGGAAAGCATATTCCAAGTCACATGATTGTTGGAAAAAAAACAAAGGCAGAACATAACATACTTGGCACACTCCACATGTTGTTAAGGACTTGGAAATGTTTGAAAAAGGAGAAAATCCTAAGGCAGGGAATGCCTAAGGAAATAACATATGTTTTCAGCCCCATTGCATTTAAAACATGCTTCAATTTTAAAAAAGAAAGCGAAGAAAATCCCATCGCACCAAATAGGGTCAAACCCTAATCATCAAAACACTGAAATAATGAGCAAACATCATCATTCGATCATTGAACAATCTAGAACAAGACTTTTCCACCATGGGGTTTGAGAAAGAAATAGGAAAAACATGGAGATTCACACAGTTTAGTTGAGATTTCATTGATGAGAAACATAGAAAAAGAGGTAAAATGCTTTTTTGTAGCTCGAAATCTGCATTTTTTCACCATATGGAGGTCATTTTTGAGCAGCAGGCCACAACCATTGACATATTTTTGACCCATTTTTATGGCTCTTTCTATTGTTGTTTCATATTGTTACAACCGCCATGAGAAATTCTATGAAGCTTTTCTAGAAGAAAAAGCTTGAAAGTTTGCAAAATTGTGAGCAAAAGCTCTAGGTGAGATAAATTGACCACTCCATTCTGATTTTGAGCAACAAAAAACCATAATTTTTATTTCTAGTTTGACTATTAAGCATGAAATGCTTGTCTTCATTTTGCATTTATTAATAAAGACAATCCATTGTTGTTTCCCTGTTGTTTTTATGAAGAAAAATAACTTCTTGGCTGCAACCATGGACAAAAAATAGTGTGTTTTTTATATGGCTCAACTTCATTTGAAAACCCTATAATATCTTTCAAATTTTCCTCTATATCTACAAATGTTCTAACAACCTAGAGGATTTTTTGATATGTAGAAAAAAGAAAAATGGCCTGTGAGTTTAGTCTCCATTTTTCAACATGGGTTTCCTCTATATTTTTGCATTTCATTTTCTATTTTGCAATACACTTGCAAAACCCCTAAGTGGGTTTTCTATAGCACATATATTTTGTATCTGCTAATGTTTTCAAAAGAACCCAAGTGGGTTTCTTTATTTCTTGAAGAAACTCAAATTTTTTGTAGAATTGCAGATGGTTTTGTAAATACACTCCATTTTTCTATAGAATGTCATTGAAAACATAAACCCCAAAGTGGGTTTTTCATTGTGAATAAACTCCTACATTTGACATTTGCCCCTTTTGAGAGTGTCATATTTAGCCCTCTTGATGATACATCATCATGTTTTTTCTTTGTTATTCTTGACTGCACTTTTATAGCTTTGGCGCTACCTCTAGATTATTTGTACAATCCATTCCCCTCACATAAGAAAATTTCTGCTTCTAGATTGTTCCATACTCTCTCCTAAAACCCAACAAATGACTTGTAAGAATGCAAAAGGAAGTTCACAATTTTTCATGTTCATTGTTCTACTTTATTGGATTCTTAGACTGTGATCACTATACCTTACTTGAAGCAACTCTATTGTTCATTTTCAAACTTCCAAAGAGGACACAACCTGAGGTTTTGTTTACTTGAACTTAGGCTATTCATGTCTAGAGTTGCACTGTCATTCCTAACTTCTAGCTATCATTGCATGTTCATACTATCATTTAGTAGTCTTGGCATGATCTTGCATGTGCCCTCTATGAATTTCTTATGGAAATGAAAGCTATCTATAAATTTTTGTATTTTCCATGAGATGTCTATTGACTGTCATACCTTTGAAACATGGAATTCCATAAGACTACATCTATTTGTTCTGCTCTTCAACAATCCTATTAATCTTCTAGCACTGTCACATGTAGTATCTACTGATGTCTCAAACATTGAATATTCTTTACATGAGTCCAATAATAATAATGTATCTTGCATTTTTATTTTTATTTTGATATTTGATTTGTTCAACAGTCCACCTCCAATGCCCTTATTGTCCATTTCTCTCACACACAGTGGTGATACAATGAGTCTTTCAAAGGAAAATAAAGAACAACTTCATCATTTTGACAGTCACCATCTTACAATTCTAGTAACTGTCCTCATGCTTTTGTGATGATAATTTCAATATGTGAATTTTATGAGCTCCTCTATTTCAATCAATAAGACTATTTCCATCTTTAATATCATTGTTCTTCTTTGAATCTTTCTGTCTATGCTTATAGGAATCTTTCTGTTCTTTGTGTTATGGCATAGCAATTGTATCTTGATCACATCATAGTAGGGTTCTAGTGTTTTCATTGACTTCTTGTAATGGAATTTTCATAAAATATGACTGTCCCTTTTCTATTATTATGATTTTTTGCTCCAATTTATGACATGAAGAGTATATTGGGCCTCATGGACTGAAATGAAACCTTCTCCTATTATGATCTACTTTTTATAGGCACATTATTTGTGTCAACTAGAGTTGATGTTTCTTGAATGCCTTTTCTTTTTGTGCCTTTCCTCAAACCATCATGCATTGATTGTTAGCTAGCAAACTTTTTTGTCTAATGTTTGATTGATAAGGCCTTGAATAAAGCCTTGTGCAACCTGGGATTGTCTTTTTGCATTCCTTTCTTTGAAATTGGTGGCATTCACTTATGTATGTGCAGTCCACCTCATTTAAAATGTTCAAATGTTCTGCCCTAGATTTTCCATCATCTTTGATAGATGTAGTGTTAGTAATAGGCTTGTGTTTATCAACACAATTATCATGTATTTTTATGTTAGAGACAAGATATCCCTCTAAATTCTAATTTGATTCATCCTTGCTAGTTGTATAATTATTTATCCATGTTCCTATAGCTTTTGCAAAGGTGTTGTCCCATTCACTTGTATCATGACCTTGTCTCTAGAGGGGTCACTTTGTGTTGTTTCATGATTGACTTAAACAATGCTTTCTCCATTTCCATCAATAAATTCATTGTCAACTGCATACCACTTGTGGAGGTAATCCTTGGTTCTAAGAAACTTCAAGAAATCTAGATGAAAATTGATCATTATGTGACATCGAACATGATAGTTGACAATTTTTACTACCCTTCCTTTCTTTTCCATCTATAATGCAATCTCTTGTAACCATTCCTTTCTTCCCTTTAGTAAAGTCAAAATACATTGTTGTTTTCCTGCATGACATGAGAATACATGTTGTCTCACCTAAATCTACTATCAGATTCCACCATATTTGTCTCCTTTTTTATCATGTGTAATACATAACTATCTCCCCCATTTGATCCTAGTGGGTAGACACATGTCCCCTATGTTGGTGACCTAAAATCTCACTATCCTATGTGATGTGTGGTTGTCCAATAGGGTCAAGGTGAGAGGGACCATGAAAATACTCTGGATTTCTCTCTCATTATTTAAGAGATGCATAATTGAAATTGATGCATCATTTGAATCTGATAATGAAATTTGATCAACTAGTGTGATTCCATATTGATTTAATGCATTGATAACAAGTAAATATTTGGTCAAGTTTCTCAATTTCCTTTTTCTTTCAAAACATGTTGAGCTCTACCCTTGTGGGAGCCACATTTAGCCCACATGTATTTAATCTAAATCATAATATTAACTAGATTTGTCCTAAATTTGCACATGAAGCAAACAAGTTAGAAAAATTGATGCATATTTTGGATGTGTTTGATGACTTCACTATTTTCTAGGACATCCAAGGTTTGCATACTTATTTAATGCACTTATGGATCATTTTATACATGCATAGGTAGGTTTTTATGTAAGGATTGATATATTTCATTGCTTAGAGCCTTGCTCTAATATCATTATTTTTTTAGATGTAGGAGCTAGGAGCACTATGGAGCTAGGAAGGACACAAGCGGCCTAGGGCAGAAACAGTAGGGCAAGCGGGAAACTTTGCAACCAATCATTCTTAGGAAATGACTGGTCTCCACTCTTATATGCACATTGTTTTTTACTTATTCATGTATAAATTTTTTCTTTATTTTCATTGAATAAGTAAAGTTAGTCCGTTGGATTTTGAGGGACATGTACACTTTAGGATTATCAATAAAATATTATATTTGTATATCTCTGATTCTCTTTTCTCATTTGTTTTAATTGCAATATTGGAATGAAAAAATGTAATCTGTTTCATTTGACAATCTATTTCCATGCATATTAAACCTAACAGATTTCTAGTTTATATTTTAAATGTTTGAAAAAACAACACAAAAGAATAAACAGTAAACCTGATTTCAGCTGAAAGCTAAAAATTAGGTAACATGACCAAATTTCAAGAGTATGCAACCTTGGACTATATCCACAACCAAACACTTTATCCCCAAACTGATCTTCAAATATTAAAGCTTGAGGGTCTCTTCTCACTACATCATATGCTATGACAACAATGATAGTACATCCTAGTAATAACAGGATTCCACTATCCTTGACAATTTTCCTAGCCTCACTGGGAGTAATAGCTACAATTTCAGCCCTAATCTTTTCCTCCTCTTCTTTCTTAGCTTCCTCTTGATGAGAAGGTTTAACATTTTTTCTGGTTGATTCAAGTCTACCCTTTATCTCTTTACTCCACTATTGAATCATAAACTTCTAAAATTCATTTGTTTGCACAATTTATCATCAGCAAGAAATTCATCACACTCCCTAATCCTAGGGTTATCATAACTTTCTTTTTCATATTACCATTTGAAAATTCTATCAGTGGAAACATCTAAACTATGAGTTTCCTCAACATGAGGGGGAGTAAATTTTTGCTCCACCTCCTCATTTCCTAGCACATGTTCTACCATTTTTTCCTCCCTAACTTCTTGAACATCTGCAGGCTACTTTGGGATATCCATATCTTGTTGTTGTTGTTCTAGGAGAACCTATGCTTTATCAATAGCCTCCTTCACCTTCACCTTAAAATCACCATTTTGATAATCCCTTAGCATAGTGAAAACTCTTTCAAGAGGATTTGCAATTACAATGTATGGGCTCACATAAAAGGAATTCCTCTCTATGATATTTTCTTCAATGTTCATTATAGCTGTCAATTCCTTCTTTTTTTTCATGATAGCCTCATCACTTGTAAAATTCCTCAACACATCATCCCCATATAAAAAATCATGTTTTATCACTGATGAATTTTTATCTCTTATTCTTCTTCCTCCCACAAATCCTAATCTCATTAACATGCATCCTACGGTTATTGACCATGATCCCAATCCTTTCATATCCCTCAAGGGAAGTAACTTTGAAATAGGAAAAATTGCATTGGGGATGCACCATAGTTCCTTTCCTAGGCTTTTTGAACATCTCATAATCCATGAAATCAATCTTCCACATGAGTTCCATAAAGGAAGTATGTCTAAGAAATATAGGGGTAGATAATGTGGGGCCACTTTAGCTCCATAAACTCTAATTAGAGCATATTTTGAATGAAGGAACCAATCTTCCCAATTATATGTTCCTATAGAACCTGGTGTATCTTTTGGGTGCATAATATTTCTAATCTTAGGAGAAAGTCTGTGAATAATTGCTACACTCAATGCTTCCAAGATGCCATGTTTTATAACATTAGCAAAAAAGATATAATTGGAATTGGAAAAGTCTTGATCTCAAATGTATGTCCACATTTGTACTGGTAAAACATTATTTTCACTGTCCCTAAGTCTCAAATCCAATTTCCTCTTCCAATCGTAATCACCCTCGCATAAGAGCATATGCATTAACAAAGAGTAATGATGGAAATACAATGGGAGAACCTCCTTTTTCATATTGATGAAATCCTCATGCATCTGGTCAACAAAAAAATTGGCATAATCTAAACCAATGTTCTGATTATGACCTTGTATATCTACCACCATCACCTATAAATAAGGGGCTATCCTTACCTCAAAGTCTAAATCTAATACTTGATTTAAGCAATAATACGTGTTCTTGAAGTAATCTACAAGTTCTTCACACTCAAAAGGCTCAACATCCTTAGTAGTGAATTTATCTTGGCTCTTTATGTGCCTCACAAGTAGTTTCTTTCTGTATGCAATTTTTTTTTTCTCATACTTAGCATATAGCTCAACATGCCTAAACTTTGCAGTATAATTGGGATTTAACCCAAAAACATCTATCATCTTGTCCTTTGTTACTTCCAAAATCACATCAACAGTTTCACTTCTGATTGTTTTATTAATGGGATTATAGTGCCTAGCCAGTTCCATCATCAAGTTCACTTCTACAAACACATTTGGGACCAGCAGCTTTCCAAGGTTTAGCCCCCATAAATAATAAGCAAGCTTACTACAATACTGCCTATTGAAGGCATACTAGAACAATTTCCATCCACTTTGAGGCTGAGGATTTTCACCAATTTCACCAGCACTATCAATTAACCTAGTGGTCACGGTAACTTGGCCTATAGGTCTTTTACCAATTCATGACACTCATTCCTTTATGTGTCTAGAGGCCTCTTGCATAAACTTTTTTGTTTCTTTCTTTTCACTTCTGGACCTAGTAGACATTGTAGGAGTACTTGGTGGAGGGTTGGGTACTACAGGTGGCTTCAGCTTACCCTTAGCTAAAACATCTTGAGTTTTAAGTCATTTAACCCTCTTTTGTTTTGGTTTCCTTTCCAACCTAACACTAGATTCACTATGATCTAGATCACTCATCTTTGCAATGCAATAGAACTAGGGTTTATAATTTCTTATAGTCTAAAAGAAACCCTTCACAATTATGAGAACAAAAAGCACTACTATTGAACATAACACTTTCCCCAAAATTTATCCAATACTTTATCACCAAATTGAAGCTATCACTAATAGACAAATAGAAAATCCTCCCAATTTCTTATCATCTTTGTAAGGTATTCCATCTCAATATTTCAGCTAGGAAAAATATATAGTTGGCTTACTTGAGTGAATGCTACACCACACTTGTTACTAGTAGTTTCTAGAGCTTCCCACACAATTTCCTCAGCTTCTAGTATCCCTTCTACTTGCAAATAAATCCAAGTGCATGATCAAATAGGTATCTACTTTATTTTATGGCCAAGAGAGAGAAGCATGCCACCATTAATGCTTGATAGTAAGTTCGCACGAGCGAACTAAAAATTAGCCATTCAGGTTTAAAACCTAATTGTTGATCATTCAACTTTAAATCTATATCAATGGTGATCAATTCATCTCCCTACTTTCTTCTTTTATTTATACGAGATCCTTAGGAATTTTCCACGTTGCCTCCTCATGCAATAGTTGTCACTTATCATTGATATACCTTATCCACAACCAGCTCCATCAGCTATCCAAATGTTTTATGTGATGAAATCTTAGCCCTTGGATCTGTAGCTCATCCTTTGATCATTTTTATTTCCCATCACTCATCGCTAATTAACATTTTCCACCTTGAATCCTATTAGCAATGGGAGATATAGGGAAGGGATCAGATTAAGACATGTGCACCCACATGAAAATCAACAACACAAAAGACATCATGGATAAGATGTATTCAGATTAGTGAAAGAAACTTTAAATAAGGAACTCTATCACTCCTCACTACTTTGGAACTTAAGCTTTGGAATGGATCAACAATGAGCGATAAAAACATCAGGCCATTTCTCATCGCTAATTCTCCTCATGCAGTTTGCAAGCAATTAGCAATGAGAGATCTTCATAGTGACATTAAAAATTGCATATCACTAATGCGTAACTTAGAACCTAAAACAAATCCATGATACAAGATACAAGGGAAACCCATCCCATCACTCATCACTAATTAAAATTTATCATTTCATAACATATCCATGATGGGAAATGAAAATAAGATTATAAGGTTGGAGGACATCACTTATAACTATTACAATAGTGAAGGCTCAAAAGCCATTAATAATAAGAAATCCCTCAATAATACAATAACATCGCCCATCATACATTCAAATTAAGAGCTCCAACATCTATTTGTGATGAGCAATATCAAAGAAATACTGCTTCATCGCTTGTTTCCAATTCAAAACATGCACTTTTGAAGTAATTAGTGATGAGCGATAAGGATAAAAGGTTGATGGAGCTTAAGTGAAAACCTTTAGGCACATGCTCATATGTTGTTTTAATGGAGGGGGCCTTCTTAGGATGAGACAATATAAAGGACTAAAAACTCCTAAGTCATAGTAATGCAAAGTATGTAAAGGACAAAAAGGCCTTTTATTTAACCTTATAAAAATTAAAATTCTTGGACCTAGGAGTGGGGAACCGGTTAGCAAATGATAGTGATAGACATAAGAAGTTTTTTTAAAATGATTGGGAATGGGAAACAGGAAGTCAATAGTGTAATAAAACCCCTCAATAATGAAAAGAGAATAAACTCCCAACCCCACCAGTATCAGCCAAAATATGATAAGGCTTTGAGATGGAACATCAAAATTTTACAAGTTCCATCATAGTTGCTCCACAAATATTTGATTTTTCATCAAGCAAAAAACCACGAAGTACAAATGTCAAGGAGTTTTTGCAACAACCTTTGTTGCTTCAAATATCAATGAGATCAAAGGCACTAAGATTGAACATGTTGATATGTTTGAATTTATGGAAATGAAAAATAATCCATTGGATGCAAGCATCGTATGCATTGTGGAAATAAATATCTAATTGGTGGCTGCATTTCTAATCGCAACACACAATCTTGAGGGTATGTGTAGGATCATGAATGGCCAAACAGTGGCGATATGATGAGTATGTGTAGGGTATGTGGTTGAAGACCTTTTTTTACCCAAAATTGATGAAACAAAAATGGTTTTCAAAGGAGATTCTCAGCATTCCACAAAAATAAATTATTCTTTACTTTGAATTTAATAAATAATTATTATTAATTTTCTACTTGAATTATGAATAAAGTCCTGATTGATAGGTTGATTGAAAAAAATCTATAGCTTTCAAACAATATCACATTGTTTGAATCCAAAACATGTGTCACATTCTATGCTTCACATACTATAGGATTAAAAAAAAAATTGAATTTCATGAAGTTTTTCCCAAGTTAAGGTGGTCAAACATATGAGTTTTTAATTTTTTTTTAAAGTTGCAATAAAAAATTCATAATTAATTATTTACTTGGAAAAAAATTACAAAAAAATATGCATCACATATGGACATGAGTCCTCTACTTATATCTAAAATCTTATAAAAAATATATTATCATTTTATTGTGGTTAGGGTGGTCAGACAGACACCTACTTCTTATTTTTTCCCTGAAATTTAAGTACTACTGCATTGAAATTTCAAATTTTCATCAAATAGATGTTTTTAAAAATTAACCTAGTCGTTTAGAAACTACATTCAATTTGCTACAAATTCTCTTCTTACATATTTTTAAAATAATATAGATAACTTATTCAAATTTTTACGTCAAGTTGTATAACTCTAATTTTTCTAAATTTTTTGCCACTTAAGGGCATATTTTTTCCATGATGATCTTGCACATAATATTGAGTTCATTCTTTTCATGGTAGCTCATTACCATAAGGAAGATAGGAGTTTCAAGGATCCTAATGGGAATGTAGTCATCAAACAAGATGTAGATTTGTTTAACAAAATCTTTCAATGTCCAAGCATTGATGCATATGTTGAACTTAACATTAAGAATGCACAAGCTCATTATGATGAGAATCTAGAAAAGTGAAAGAAGGAAATCAATACAAGGTAGCTAAATAATTATAGGCCAAATATTTCAAGATGGAATAAGAGCTTTCCTTGTAGTGATTTCATTGAATAAGTAAATGAATTGATTACACTTCTCAACAGGGTTAAGGAATTTCCTACCTCTTCCACTTTTTTGGAGTGGATGTACTTGTATATTCATGTGATAAGGAAGAGGCAAAAAAAAAATGGGTCAATAAATAAGTGATGCTATCCATCATCAACTCATAAATATTCCCACCTCATTGAATTTTTATATGACTTTGTACTTTTTCTATGATGCTACATCAATGCAAAATTTCTAGGGTTGACATCAGAGGGTGATAGGATGCATGTCCTAGTTTATCAATATTAATTGTAATTAACCCTAAAGAAAAGTATCCAACATTTCATGAGGATCAATGATTTTTTCTTAGCTCCATAACTCTACATGTTTGACAAAGAACTTGAGGAGAGGAGAGTATTAGATGAAGCATTAGTAGTGGTCAATAAATTTGGTTGTATGTTCCTCTAATTCCCCACCTTTACATATATCTGAGTTGGATGCTTATTCAGATACCTATATATGTTTTCAAGGTATCCAAGTGACAAAAGAGTTTTAATGCAAGTGTGTAGATAGATCATGGTAGTTCATAGTAGATCAGAAAAATCTCAAAAGCTAGGATTCAAGTTTCCTCTCACAATAGGTAGGTATTGTATCACTACATCTCCGAAAGCTAAATCCATGGAATCAAAGATGTAGTAGGTCACGATGAAGACATGCATAAGGGGGCCTGAATTTTACAATAGATGAATGAAGGAAAAGACCAAGAAGAGCTATAACCATGTAAAAAGAGTGGAGGACATATGGTATATTGCAGAATAGAGGAAGACATCAGGAAGCTTGACTATCGTTGGCTTAGCTTAGAGCAGATTGAAAATATGGATCTGGTTGACATCTTAGAAGACATAGAGGATGAAGATAGCATCATAGATCCTTCTTATGAAAGGAATAAATTTTTTGAAACCACTCTTCCTCCCATCTAGTGTTCAAAAATCAAGATTACTTCCATTGGGGAAATATTCCAACCAGTTCTTGTTAACAACAATGTTTGGTTATAGGGAAGGTATATAAGATTGAAGTATTTCAATATTGGATCTAAAGAAGAAGAAACTAAGGGAAATGTTGGGAAAAAAGAAAATATTAGGACAAAGAATAAGGGTGATGTGCCAATTACAAGTAATACCCTAATCCTAAGATCAAATTCATAATGAAAGGGGTAAGAGAAATGATTTAGAAGGGCCATCAACTCTCATAGAAGAAGTGTCTAGTCAAGTTAAAGAATAAGAAGAAGAGATTTTAGATGAAGAAGTGCAAGATTCTCCACATAAGGATGCTCTAGAAGACTCTCCAATTTCCTCTTCTCCTATCACTGCCACTTTTCCAAGTCCCATTCCACCTATCATTTCAATTCAATAGCCTTTTCCTTCTACTACTATAATTTTTTCTACTTTTATTTTTGTTGCCCCTACCATTTCTATTCAATATATTCTTTCATCCCTAACTTCAAGGTATTTTTTCGTAGTCCTAGGAATAACTTGGAAAATGTTTTTTCCTCCTCACCTATTTTTCTAGGTCTATCTTCCCCTTCTTTTGATGTTTCTACTCAATCTAAGTTGGATAAATTTATGGTCAAAATTACACAAAACATGCCAAGTCTAGAAATACCTATAGCTATTCAAACTGAAACTCCACCACTTGTTACTAACACCATTGTAGGTGTAGTAAAATACACTCAAGCTATGCTAATAGGTTTTGGAGAAGGTTCTTCTCCTCTTGCCCCTTGGTTTCCCTCACAGACATCGAAGAGAAAGAAGCAAGTTGTCTGTCTTGTCGAATTTGACTTTGGTTAGTTGGTTCTAGTAAAGACTAAATAGATACAAAGAGGAAAAATACTCTCTCAAGGGTGTTAGTGGTTAATGTAGGCTACAAATATGTTGAGGTTGCATAGCCTCTGCCAAGTAAACCTACAAAAGAGGTAGACTTGTCTAATTATTCTATCCCAATGATAGAACTTTGTAAAAGGATGCACAAGAGTGCGAAAGAGGATGCACAAGAGTGCGAAAGAGGATGCACAAGTAGCATTGCATTCTCCCATTGATAAGTATGACTAGGATAAGAAATTTAAAAATCAATAGAATGATAGGGTTGAACAACTCACCTTCATGCTTCAAAATATTACTCAATGTTTTGAGTCTATTGAGCCTACTGCTACAAGCATAAAGGACCTGATTATTCAAAAGGATAAACAACACATGCACGAGGTAGAGTAGCTATAGAATGGATTGATAGAATATGGCTCAAGGAACACAACTTCTGAAATATTCTTTGGAAGGGATTTGAAATATTGGAAATGTAAAGGTAAAATTGAGTCAAACAATTGACACACTTTCCCAAAATCAACAATAGATAGAGAAAATTCTTGAAGCTTGGACAAAAATGAAGGATCGCAAACTTGATGTGTTAGAGGAAATTGGCATAATTCCTAACAAAAAAAAAATTGTTGGAATATGAGAGATAATGAAGCATAAGTTGAATTTCATCAATCATCTTATCAGATATTTATAGGAAGAACAAGGGGTTGGTGAAGATAAAGGTTCAAATTTCATCACTAGAATAAAAGAGCTACCTTGTCAAGTGCTTGATGAAAACTAGAAAGTTCTTCCCTCTGACTCATTTGTCTAGGATTCCATATCATCGATGTAAAAAGATTATTTAGATGAAGCTTTTTCATTATATTCTATCAAAAAATTGGTAGGCATTCAACTTACTTTGGATAACCTAAAAGTAGTATTGGATAGGTACAAGAAAACTTGCATCGCCATCGAGGGCTCAATTGCACGAGTAATTGTAGTCTCTAGTCACACTATAGGACTAGATAATTTAAAAATCCAAGTGCCATTAAAGAAATATGAAGACTTCTTAGAGAAAGATGGTGAAGAATAGATAAATGTGTTGTTTCTAAGCTTAGTTTATTTCCTTCTTTTTCCATTTATGTAGCTAGTTTATTACATATTATATGTCTTTTGTAAATATGCAATTACATGTAAAAATGGAGAAATCCTAAATCAAATTGGAATCTATCGTTGAATAAGTCAATTTAGTTGTCACTTTCCTAGTTTAGCTCTTGGCTCTCCTCTATGTATATGAGGGAGCTCTTTTTTCATAGGGACCTTTTATATTTTGAAGCAAATCCCTTCCCATTTGAAAAACATATTGAGACTTTGTGTTTAATGTGCAAATCAAATTTCAATCAATAAACAAAGCATAATTACATCCAATATTTGTCTTTGATATTCTTTTTTATGTGTTGAGATTGTTCTTATGTCCTTCTCACTATATTTTCTTGTAAAGGAATGACTAAGTGGTATGATATCATATTGTTTAGAAGGGGATTTAAATTTGATTTTGTAGACTTTGGGCTGCATTATTATATTTGAAGTTTATGTTCTTGTTTGTACACTTTGGTAATTATTCAAAGGCTTTGGGTTGTGGGTTATTATGAGTGTTTTTTGATTTTTTGGTGGCATATATTGGATACTTTGGGCTGCAAGATACACCATTATTTATCTTTACTAATCATCAATGAAGGAAAAAAAATCCTTTGTGATTTTGTAGGTTTTTAAGCTACTAACATTCATTGGTATTACTTTTATTATTGTTTCATTTAATCAAACTAGATATTGGTTATTATTGTTCAAAATAGTACATTAAAGTGAATTGCATATTGTAATCATCACAATATATAAATGTAATTTTTGAAAGAGAAAAAAAATATTCTGAAAAAAGAGAATATGATGATGAAAACACCCTTGGTTAATTATAGTGTATATAATTTAGTAAGTTATTAATTATTTTCAGTAAGCAATACGAAGAGAGCCTCCCCTTGTTGAGAGAAAAGATTTTATCTCATTGTAATTGTGGTTGAAATAATCATTCTATAATTAGTTATTTGATTACAAAATATTCAACCAACACCTTTATAGTCTCCTCTTCAAGAGTCATGGAACTAGATGCTTCATTATTTTTTATGTGACAAATCCTTCTTCTACATCTTTGTTGTTTTACCTCCATCTCTCTATTTGCTTCAATTTCTTTAGGTGTCATGAAATTCCTAGTTTTTTTTTCCTTTCATCCCATGATTACCAAACTGTCTTGATAAAAAAAAAAAATTAACTTATTTTCAAATTGCTACATCTTTAAAATTTTGAAATATTACTATATGTAGATCCTTTGTTCTATAAAATTTGGTGTACAAATAAATATGAATATATCAAAAAATCACTTTTTCCTCTTGAAAAAATTTCTAGTACTTGATTCCACTTTAGAATAATCAAATTGTGATTGAATTCTACAAAAAATGAATATATTATGACCTATTAAGATATTTGTACAATACAAATTTGAATAAAAAATAATAGAAAATTTCATTGTCAACCATTATTATAGAAAGAGAATGTTGCAAAAAAAAAGGTGGTAAGTCATTTTTTGCCAAATTTAGAAAAAATATATAATAGAAATGGGTACCCATTCCATTTTCCAAATGATAATATTAAGAACAGGTACTCATCCTATAACGTTTGAATTTCTAGAGAACATTTTCCTTTGGTTTAAGGCTCAGGAAAGGTTTGGTAATCCAACCCTTAGACTTGCAAATGCAACTAAAAGACTAAGGTAATGTCAAAAGAAATAACTGACTTCGACAATATGGCTAACTGATTTTTTTAGAAATGGTATATGAAATTTGTTGCACATATGTTTGGCATTATTTGTCATTGATTTCAATACTTTGTTTAGATCAATGTACATATATTTGGCATTATTTTTATTTGATGTAAAATCACTTTGGGATTTCATTGATGTATGATGTTGTGTTAATAGTGATTTTATTGATGTTCATGGTTGGATGTTATACCTTTTTTGATGATAGTTAAAGTTGTATTAATTATGGTTGTTTTCAGTAGAGATGATACCATGATGGCATATTAAGATGAGGATTAAATGCATTAAAATGAGGATTAGAAGTAATTCTAAAGTTGGACAGATGTTATTGATGGTCTGTGGTATGTTGTATGCTCTCTCTTGTTGTTCTTGAGGAAGTATGTGTTGCTACAATTTGTTGAAAGTTTTTGCTACAAGAAGGTTTTTTGAATACTATTTGGGAGAATGCTCTCCATTCCTCAACCTTTGAGGATATGGTCATGCAGTTAGGGATTCAATGTTTATACTCTATGGATTTTGCACTCCTATATTTTTAGGTCACTTTTGTTTCGAAGGAGGTTTATGGTAATTGCATTGGGTTGGTAGCTTTGTTTCTTTTGAGGATTGGTCCAAAAAATGCTTCATATTTCTCTACATTGATGTTTTTTCCCCTTGGGTTTGGTAAAAATTCTTTCATTGTTTATGTAGTTTCTCAATTTAGATTTCATGTGGTGGTGTTTACCACAAGTTGGTCTGTTAATATTCTATCCTATGGTTGTCTACTTTGTTCTTCTGAGATTAAGTGTTTTAGAGTTTATTTTAGTTTGTGGTGGTATTTTGTGCCATGATAGTGTGGAAGAAGACTATGGAAGTTTTTTTGGATATTCATGGAATGTCCCTTTGTTCTCTACACATATTGTTATGAGTTGGTTTTATGGGTAATTTATGGATGTTTGGATGATAGGGCTTGTTCTCTTGTGCTATGTGCTTGGGGGTCTGCACCAACATTTAAAGTTATGTTAAGTTTTGTTTGGGTCTTGATCTATATTTTTGAGAATCACATTGATTCAATTCAGTTAAAAGTGTGTTTTGGTCTAATTGGTAATGTGCTACACATTTCATCCACACATTTCCTTGTTTTTGACTTGGGATGTTGAGTGCCAGAGTGTGTGTTGTTTGGGATCACATTGTTTGTGAAATAATTATATGTAAGTGTTGTTTGATGTTAAAGGGATGTCCCTTTATTGTCTGGACATCAATGGTTGATCTCTTTGGTGTCGCATATTATTTTGAGTTAGCTTTATGGGTAATTTGTGGATGTCTAGCTGATAAAGCTTGTTCTCTTTTGTGCATTATGTTTTTGGGGGTATACACCAACATTTGAAGTTATTTTAAGTTTTTTTTGGGTCTTGACCTATCTTCTTGAGAATTGCATTGAGTAAATTCAGTTGAAAGTGTGTTTTTGGATTGACTGGTAATGTACTACACATTGCATCTACACATTTCCTTGTTTCTGACTTGGGATATTGTGTGCCAGCATGTGGGTTGCTTGGGATCACATTGGAAGATGTAATACAATTTTTTGGTTCTCTTTATCTCCTAGATAGTACCACATTATGTTTTTTTGGTTGACATATTGGGATCATTGTTTGTATTCTATTTAGGTTGACCTAATTGACATTTTGTCATCTTACATAAGATATAAATGAAAGAATAAATCAATTGCAAGTTGAGCGAGTGTGTGGTGGTTTGTGAGTGTGGAATGATAAAGTGAGTTATAAAAGGAAGAGTCAAATTAGCTTTAACACCTCATTTAGTAGAGTGTATTATTGACATATGTTGTTCTAAATCTTCATGTATTATGCTATTAGATAGCGAGTCTATTCAATAAGTCCTTACATTTTGTATCTTGCCCTGGGGTTGTGTGCCTCAAGCTACAATTCCTTTGTATCTTTCCCTAAGGTTGTGCACCTTATCCTACAAGTCTTTCAAGGATCAATGTTCTTCCTTAGACAGTGAGCCCTAAAATATTTGTAATTCTTTTGCCAATGAAATTCCTATATTGTGAGATTTCTCACCATGGTTTTTTCCTTCTTGGGTTTTCCACATAAATCAGGTGTAATCTTGTGCATGTGTGTTCATTGACTTATCTTTCATTGTTGTTGATTTTATTAGGTATTGCTAATCTATGTAAGGTTTTTTGATCTTGTTGGAAGTCTATGTTTGTGTATTATTCAATGGTTTAAGATCTAAAGGGTTTAATTTTGTATAGATATTGATTCACCCCCTCTTAGTATCTGGGTGTGTTAAAAAATTGTTATCATTTGAATCCAATTTATCCTAAAGAAGCTTAACTACTTGAGGAAAGGTTTGGGATGATACATGATGGATTGTACAAGGGTCCTAGGTTTGATGGGACAAATTATACCATTTGGAAAGTAAGAATGGAAGGCCATATAAACTCTCTAGAGTTTTGTGTCTAGAAATCTATCAAGGATGGTTACACTACTCTTGCTACTCCTACAAATCGAGCTAAGATTAGGTTGTATGAGAATAATACCAAGACAAAGAATGCTATCTAATGGGGGTAAAATATATCTTTTCTTTACCATTTATTATCCTTTAAATTTTTTTATTCCATAGTATCTTCTGTTGTTCCTATCACCATTTGTTAATGAACTAAAGATATTTTATAAAATTCAAAGGAAAGATAAAAACCTATGAATATATCAAAATCCTTTGATCATTTATTGATTATCTCTATGATTTTGGTAGTAGGAGATGTGTAATGTATGGCACATGGAAAAGGGAATTAATGGAGTGAAGTTAAGGTCATTTGAGGGTCATTTGTAATTTTGGTTGAATTAGTGTTGAGTTGCATTTATCTTTTTCAAGTTTTTGTGCCATTTTGAAAAGATAGAAAAAGACTATAAGCTATTTTTTACTATCTTTCAAGGTTGTTGGCCTTAGGCCAAAACAACAAAAGACTCATTTTATTTTATCTAGTAGTAGTTATAATTTTAATTGGTCTATATTATCTATAAATATATAAGCCAAGAATTAGTTTATATAGATGATAATAATACATTGATATAGACTTTTTTTCATAATTCAAAATACTGTGATGTTATCTAGATGCATGTTAAATAGCATGGAGCAGCTTGTGTTTGTAAGCTTCATCACTTGATAATTGAAGAAGGTAGGCCCCACTTCCTTAGTTACTTGGTGATCACTAAAGTAGGAGTGTATTGTGTGGTAATGAACATATTATCTTTACATTCATTCCTTTTCTGATTGAATTAGTTTGCAATTATCATTGTTCATTGTTAAATGCATATGATTTTAATTTAGAACGTTGTATTCTATAATTATTGATCAGTGTGATTATCAATATGTGAGTAAATTTTAATGCATTCTATTTCAATTCCACCTTTTGATTATATTTTTTTCTTAGTGTGGAATATTAATACTATTTACTATTTATTGTTAATCTATTTATGTTGTAGACTATTTTGATATAGGTTTCTATCATAGAACCGACAGGAGGTTTGAGAACTAAAACTCAGAATAAACATAGAATAAGTAGCACTACATCCATACCCACCTAGGTCATTAGTCTTAGCCCCTAGCTAGATTGTTGCAATGCCTTTTGCAAGCTTACTTTTCTAGATTGACATTGAGGATGTAAAGACCCACACTTCCTTGAACCAAAAATTTCACTATTTTTTTTAATGTAAATCCCTTAATGTCTTGCTCAATTAGTTGTATACTCAGGAACTTCTATCCATACAGGATAGGCATCTATCCATTCGGGATAGGCATATAACCATACGGGTTAGGATAATATCCATTTGAGTTAGGTTAATGTCCATTTGGGGACCAAGATCTATCTATCTAAATAAGATAGACATCTAACCACATGGGTTAGAAAATTCCTTGGCTAAAGACTTAGACTCATCGGGACCATTCGAGTCCTAAGTCACTCTCTAAAGACTACACTCCCCTACTAGGAGTGCACCGAGGTCAACATCCTTAGGAGTATGTGAGATAATAATAAAAGCTTGAGTCCCACCTCAAAATTTGGCCTAAAGCCTTGAGGAATCAAGCGAATCCATCCAGGATTCCTTCTGAGTATAACAAGTAATCTCTAACTTCAATTTTAATATTTATTTATCTTCCTTTATCTTAAGGTATCTTAACAAATCCAATAAGGTAAACACCCTTAACCAATCCTAAATCCCCACCTAAGTGCCTGCGTACTAGAGACAACTCTGTCTCTAGACTACCTACATACACCATTTTAGCATGGGATCAAGGCATATAATATGTAGTTCTATTTTCTAACCTATTGTTGGATGTAAACTGTTTTGTGGGTATGCGACCCTTTCTAGGGTCATCTCCCCAGATAGTTTCTCCTCGGTTGCTACCCACATGAGGGAGTATAAAGATTCATGGTGATCTTTTGCTTGTTTCCTAATTCATATATGTCCTAAATTCCTATAAGTCACATCACCCTTTCCTATTGAACAACAAATCATCAAAGATAAAAGAATTAAAAAGTCAATTTACATGCCCAAACCCTATTGGGGTTTTCTATGATTTTCACTAGCAGATGTAAGTCCATTATAGTATTATCTTTTTTAGATTATCGATCCAAGAGGGATTTCTAGCCCCTTGGATTTTAACTCCAAAATGTTCCTTATTACTCCCCGACGATTTATAGGGATGATGCCACAAATGTTGTTGTTGCAGCTTTATTAGGCTATAAGTGCAGTAATTCAAGCGCAATGACATTACCCGTAAACGTGAGTTAGAGGCACCATTAATACCAAATGCTGCTAGTTTTTATGTTTTCCTCCTCTTATTTAAGTTTTCTATCTAAGAAGAAATTAAATGCATTATCAAATAATAAGAAAAGTAGCTTGTGCACATAAACCAAATGGAATATAAAAACTTTATATCTTCTTGCTAAGGAAGTAAAATTAAATGAACATACTAAAAAAAACTATTTATTCAAGTATAATTGCTAGAAAGAAGTATTACTTACATCCTATGAAAGTATAAATTTTTGTAACAATGAATTGAATACTCAAATCCATTTATGAAATAAAAGCACTTAAACATAAAGTTAAATTCTTCAAGATGGGTGATCTAATTTATAGATGGTATGAATCTAATTATTTTGAAATGTTAGTATTTTCTAGAAAGGAAAAGTTTGAATCTATTCACATAGTCTATGTCATAGAATAAGTAGTTTTGATTTAAATTGCATGACACTAATATTTTCAAGATAAATATTCATCTAAGTTAGCATAAATAATTCCAACTCAAAGAGACTTCATGGCATAATCTATTGTTTCAAGACAAAAAGTTTATTAATTTTGGTTGCATAAATAAATAAATAATCCAACTAAAAAGAGACTTGATTTAAATTGTATAAGTTATACTACTAATGCCTCAAGACTTATGATCTATCTAAAAAAGGTTTGCATTAATTTGCATAGGTTTATTCTTGATAATATTCAAATAATTACATAATTATTTATTCACTATGACCTTGTTGTAATTAAATGAGTCAACCTTGTTTTAAGAAAAAAAATGAATCTACTTATATATTGAGGGAGAAAATTAATTTAAAGAATAACCATGATATTTAAGTTTATTGTAAATATATTAAATCATAACTATGATGTGCTATAAACCTTAAATCCCAAGAAAATAAATTTATTACATGGAGAGAGAGTTTACAATAAATCTAAGAGCTAAGTTTGTGGCATAACAAAAAAGAAATTTGATCAAAGATATGTTATTAATGCCTTAAGTTAGATAGTATTTTGTCAATTTAAGCTTATAATTTAATGTTTAATGGTCATAATTATTATTATAGAGTTGTAATTATTGTCATAAAAATATAGTATTGCCATAAGATATAAATGTTGTCATTCCTCTATTTTAAAATTTCTATAACTAAGTCCATACTCATAGTTTATCATTATTTATGAAGAAAATAGATATATTATAAGTCCATTAATTATATTCAACATTAGCTAGTAACCAATTCCATATTTGTTCAAAGAAAATTAAATACTGTCTCATAGAACCATAGTTTGGAGTAAATCTTCATCAACCATCGATGTTAGTTAATTTATTGTCTTGCTAAGTTAGGATAACTTTATTAAAATTAAGAAGTTTATAGATTATATATATATATATATATATAAATGAATAAACCCACCCTTTGATAGTTAATTAGACCAAATATTTTATTATTTAATCTATCCAATTGATACCCCTTTTTTTTAAAAAAAAAATCTATTAATTTATTTATTTCCAAAGAATAATCTAATTTTAAAACTTATTTCGTTTAAGAATTAAATGAATATTAATTAGATATTATAAATAACTTGAATACAAAAGCACATATGTATTTTAACACTAATAAAATAATAATTCATTTATTTATAAATTTTATTTTATAAAAATTGATTTATATTTGTAATAACATTAACCGGATTAAAGGAAAATAATTTCTTTGTAAATAAACATAAATGAGAATAAATATATTGATTTAAAGAAGAAAAAATAAAATAGGAATAATAATAGTAGAAAGATTAGTTCCATTCTAGATTTAGTTGGAAAAATAAAAATAAATAAAGAATAGGTTGATTCTAGCAATTTTTCTAGATTTGATTAGTTATTCTAAAAGCAAATCAAAGTAAAGAATACCTTGATGTTGATGGAGTTGCAACAAATCTTCTCTTTGTGCCTTCTTCAACTTGATTCTTCCTCCTTCAATCCTATCCTTCTTCAAAATGATAGCATAAAAATAACATTCATGTGTTGTTGATAAGAGAAGAAATGGCCTCAATTTATAGACTTGAGAGGAGGTAAATGGAGGGTCAAGATTGGAGATTGATTCAATGGCTAGGATTGATAGCCTCACTTTGTGACAAGTGTCACAAGAAGAAGGCTTTAAAAATAGGACCACATGGCATGGGGAGAGGAGCCAAGGGTGCTCACACATGTGTGAGCACACCTTGGGAGAAATGGATATGAAAAGTCTCCACACCTTTCCTAAGACTATAAAATTCGTCACTTCTCTTTAAGTGACCTTTTAGGGGTTCATACTTTGCCCAAAAGGCCATATTATGTTTTCAATAAGTTTCCACCCCATAGGTACTTACCCTGGGGGTTCATTTTTACCCTAAAGTCAATAGAACAAGCCCAAATAACTATATGAAAGAGAATTCTAATTTTAAAATACAAATTTTAATTTATGAGCACACTTTTGATAGATGGGATGTTGACATGTCTATGACATATAAAAGAGAGGGTTGCTTGATAATGACATGTCTATGACATGTAATGGAGGGTGGTTTGACCATGTGTACTTACACATGTGTGAGCACACATAGGGAAGCCAAATGGCTAAAAGAGGAAATATCACATACATGGTGTAACTCCCACACAAGGGTGAGTGGGGTTGAGTTGTAAAATGATAGTGACTTGTACATGCAAGTTACATATGAGTGAAATTAGAATAAATTTTTAAATTTGAAAAAAAATATAATAAAGATTAATTAATCAATTAATTTAAGATTAACTAATTAATGGATTATGAAAGATAGTGACATCTCCCTAATCCTAATTAATTAGATTAAATGATGTATTATATTAAATTAATGTGACTTAGTAAAATGGATAATTTTATTAATTAAGTATAATGATAGATTGTGTCAATTAATAATGCTTAGGATAGGATGCGTACACTTGTCACTTAATGAATTAGCTTTTTATTCACAATTATTTTATTCATCATTTTATTTTATTTTATTATTTTTATTTTTCTCTAACACTTATTTATTAATATTGTTAACTTTTATTTGTTCCTTTTTAGGAGTGTGTATTTAATAATTTTTTTAATTTTTTAATTTTAATTTTAATTTTTATTTGTTTTATTTATTTATTTATTTATGTCTTTATTTATTTAATCTCTACCTTCTTCACACATAAATTAATTATATAAAAACACTTACATAATATTACCACACAAAATTATAATATGTCTAAAGTTTTAACAAAAAGAGGGTCATGACAGAGGAGTAAACTAAGGAAATTATGAAGATTAATCCAAATCCATTTTCCAAACTAAGATAGAATTAGAAGAATAGTTTTACCCAGAATATTAACCACAATTTAATCCAATTATTTTGGTGTTATTGCCAAGGAATGGTGTTAAATTCCTGTTAGCCTAGTGAACTAAGTTAGGATCATTGCACTAAGGATAAATTCCATGTGATAGTTGACCTCGTTTGGATAACTACCCTTATTTTTCTTTGTTGTAAGTCATATAGGTGCATGGATCGTAGTAGGGATAGTATAGGGAGATTTGTTAAAAAGGATAAGGGGAGTAATACACAACCAAAAAAATCCGAAAACAAATCAAAATCATTAATTAAGGGAGGAAGCTCACAACAAGAAAATGTGAAAACAAAATTACAACCATTAGTTGTGCATACATCACTTGAGAAAGAGTTACCTGAACTAGATATTGAGAAGTGTGTTATTGATTCTACCATTGTTGAGACCCCTTTTGGTAATTGTCCAGAGTCTTCTGAAGATTTACAAAAGAGGGTCGTAAAATTATTTTTTAGATTCTTATGGGTTGACGATCGGTCCATCCTTAGGAAATCAAAAACCATTCAAAATATCATTCACTCCTTGGGAATCCCAAGTCATTGTTGATCTCAACAACAACAACAAAAACAACAATAAAAATGAGAGAATTTGATGCAAAGCAAAGGAAGAAAACCAAATTTCAAAATCTATTTTTTCAAAACTTAAAACATATTTTTTTGATTCTTCATCTCAAATTCATTTTTCCCTTCACAAAACATTGATTCCATAGAACTCAAACAAAAAACAAGGCACCAAATCATTTATTGATTCCACAAAATATCTTAAAGCAACATTACAATGTTCAACCAAAGCCCATTTCTTCTTTATAACATTACAAATAAATGTAAATAGGTTTGTACAATAATATTAAACCATTATCCAAACTTTATTCAAGACTTTTTATCAAATACCAATTTGTAACCCTCTTGATTGCTCTTCCAAGCATTGTAACAGTGTTAGGGCATCACCTAATGAACCAAAATCTTCAAAACTTACAATTGCAACCTCAATAATCTCGAATAAAAAAATATAATTGACTTACAAACCAATTTTAAGAGGATTCCAATCAATATAAATGGAGTTATGAATTTTTGAAAGCTTGCTGCCCTATCAAAATCTAAACTTGACAATTTCTACCAAAATGGGCATAACTTTCTTAAATTCAATGAAATGACCTCAAACCAGTACCAAAATAAATCTAACTCATTTCTCTATCCAACCTTATATTATTTAGCTCATTTGGAGGCCGTACCTACACATACAATTTACTGCAACATGACTGTTATAGAGAAATTCGGAAAATTGTAGTCAATAAAACCACCATAACTTCAACAAATCAACACCAATCGACATGAGAAAAAGTTTATTTAAAAGGTGATTGAGATTAATAACACATGAAAATAATTATAAATATACTCTATCCCATACAATTTCCATACAACACCAAAAACTAGATGATTTTGTGAAAATATGCACAAAATCAAAGTTTTTTCATTATTAGATCCAAGGATTCAATCACCAACGACCACAAAATGATTAAAAAAACCTTTTTAAAGGAATTTACACCATGTATGATCAGTTTCTAACTAATTTCCAATTTCATACCCATGTTTAGTCCCTAATGATCTTTTAACTCTCTAATTGCAACTTTTACACTTTTTGTAAATTGACATTATTGACAATTTTACATTTTTTGCCTAATACTCATCAAATGAATTTGAAATGACTCATACAAATGGAAAATGGAATAATACAAAAAATAGAACCATGCAATTGAAAAGGTTCTCCTTCACCATACTTCCCACCAAAAATATTTCAAGTCCACTTGAAGTTATTGCAAACAAAATTGCCTTCTTGATATGCTTTTCCACTGACCTGCTTCTTATCACCTTCATTTTCACTTTGGGTTTAAACCTGTCCATGAAAATTAATTATCTTCCATGCTTCCCCTTTGAAATTAGATGCTTTACTCCTTTATACATCTTAGAATCATGCTTTTCCCCTTGTCCTTTAACCCGCAAACAATCCTTTGTCCAAAACATTATTAACACAATGAAATGATATAAGGTTACAATCATGATACCTCCATCATGCTGCAACTACTTGCAAACCTCTATGACCAATTCATCCATGATCATTCCCTTAGCCAAATCAATGTCCTCAACCTCTAGAATCAGGTATATGCTCTTGGTCCTTTTGTCATCTTCATGACTTGGAGTATCTACAACTTCTTCTTCAATGAAGTATTCCTTTGCATCTTCAAAGGATTCTTGTTTCTTCATTCTGATTTCCCTTCTCTTTTTTATTATCTCTCTTATAGGCCATGTGACTCTTCTCTTTATCTTTAGGTGCTAAATTTTTTCCTGCTTGATCAACTATTCAATCTTCATCATTAATTCTTGGAACTCTTTTTCCAACCTACTTAACTCTTGCTTTATCTCAGCAATCTCTCTATCAAAGTTCTCTTGTCTCTTATTCTTCTTTCTTTCTTCCTCTTCCTACAAATTCATCTTCAAGTTCTCCATCCTCTCAATCAAGATTCCTCCTTGCTTCAGAACTCACTTACCTACAAACAACCAACATACTACACAACTACAAAACCACAACTCACAAACCAACTTATCAGCCCAAATCTTCCCTGGGCTCTGATACCAATTTGATGCAGAGAAAAGTAAGAAAACCAACTTTAAAATTCTTTTTTTTCAAAACTTAAAACATCTTTTTTGATTCATCATCTCAAATTCAGTTTTCCCTTCACAAAACTTTGATTCCAAAGCACTCAAACAAAAAACAAGGCACCAAATCATTTATTGATTCCACAAAATATCTTAGTAGCATTACAATGTTCAACCCAAGCCCATTGATTCTTTATAACATTACAAAAAAATGTAAATAAGTCTTCACAATCATATTAGACCATTCTCCAAACTTTATTCAAGACTTTTTATCAAATATCAATTTGTAACCCTCTTGATTGCTCTTCCAAGCATTGTAACAGTGTTAGGGCATCACCTAATAAACCAAAATCTTCAACACTTACACCTAAAACCTCAATAATATTAAATAACACAATATAATTGACTTACAAACCAATTTTCATAGGATTCCAATCAATGTAAATGGAGTTATGAATTTTTGAAAGTTTGCTGCCCTATCAAAATCTGAACTTGGCAGTTTCTACCAAAATGAGCATAAACTTCTTAATAATCAATGAAATGACCTCAAACAAATAGAAAAAGAAAGATAACTCATTCCTCTATCCAAAAATATATGATTTAGTTCATTTGGAGGCTGTACCTGCACATACAATTTGCTGCAACATGACTATTATAGAGAAATATGGAAAATTGCAATCAATAAAACCACCATAACTTCCACAAATAAAAACCAATCTACATGAGACAGTTTATTTGGAAGGTGATTGAGAGTAATAACACATGAAAATAATTAAAAATGTACTCCATCTAGTAGAATGGCTGTACAACACCAAAAACCCAAGAATTTCTATTAAAATATGCATAAAATCAAATTTTTTTCACTATTAGATCCACGGATTCAATCACCAACGACCACAAAATGATTACAAAAACCTTTTTAAAGGAATTTACACCATTTATGATCAGTTCCTAACTTATTTCCAACTTCCTACCCATTTTTAGTCCGTAATGATCTTTTAACTCTCTAATTGCAACTTTTACACTTTTCGCAAATTGGCATTATTTGACAATTTTACATTTTTTGCCTAATACTCATCAAATGAATTTGAAATGACTTATACAAATGGAAAATGGAATCATCTAAAAAATAGAACTATGGAGGTGAAAATGTGCTCCTACACCAGCATTAGCCAACAATAATGCGGTCACCTTTGAGTTTCCAATAGCACATTTTGAAGAAGATGCCCCTATGAAAAGTATTCCTCATTCCACTGTACTTATCTTTTGTGGTCTTTCTATTAAGGATACTGACATGTTATTATTTGAGTTTTATGTGTTGTACCACAACTATTATTATCATAATGATGAAAAGAAGCTCAAATTGTTTCTATCCATGTTAAAGGGTGCATCATTGTGTTGTTTCATGAACCTCAGGAATATCAGAACATGGGAATTCATGAAGGAATTATTTTTGAAAAATTACTAGGAGTATTGTAAAAAAAAAGAGGTTTGGAATGAAAATTTTTGTATGACATAGAAAGAAGATGATTCTATGGAATATTATCTCTAACGCTTCATGTTTAGTTTTCAATGATCACAACAACCAGGGCTAACTCCTTATACCATTAAAATGTTGTTCCTTATGGGAAAAAGGGATGATATTATGGATTCCTTACGTTTAATAGGTAAAGGTGATGTCTCTAAATTGAGATTTGATGATATTTGTTATCTTTATAGGAACTACTCGAGATCTCAACATTCGAGGAGGAATTATGGAAGTTAAGTTCTTTTTCTCGAGAAATGCAACATGTATAAAAAAATGTGAGATAGGTAATCTACTTGAGGACCTAAAAAATGATTTATTAAATCATATGGTAAATAGATACACTTTGTATACACAAAGGAAGTAGGAGAAGGTTGAAAACGCTTTAGCTATCTTTTGTCTTGTTTGCTAAAAGAGGAATAGTGGTGAAGAGTGCCCATATAATAGAACAAAAATATCTTCTTTAGAGGAAGTGATTAGGGACACTACCTTAAAACCTCTTCCTATAGGGATGACTAAGGTAGAATACATAGAAAAACCCATCTACTTCATGGCCTATTAAAGACCTTCGCAACCAAGAGCAATGCCCCCAACTGATTATCAATCTGTACCCCAAAATCATTTTCAACAAAATTCTTTCCCAAACCAACCTATATGGTATGGAGGTTGGTAGAAACCTCCATACTACCCCCAATTGTCATAAAAATTCCCTCCTTCACAATCATGGCAAGCATGGAAATCACCACCACCACCCTTCCCACAATATCAATCATTCCCTCTGTATCCACCACCTCCAACAATAAATCCATATCAACAATGTCAATGACTCTTGTCACTTATCATATCACCTATTCAACCATCTAGCTCAATTCAACCTCCAAAATACATTCCAATTCCTACACAACCATCACCAAATCCAAATAATAAGGTGGTGTAACCAGTTTATAATAATGAATTGACAGGATTTCCAAGTCATCTTGTCAATGCATTAGAGATTGATGGTGTACACCTAAGGTTAGGGAAGAACCTCC
Source organism: Sequoia sempervirens (assembly GCA_007258455.2). Lineage (NCBI taxonomy): Eukaryota > Viridiplantae > Streptophyta > Pinopsida > Cupressales > Cupressaceae > Sequoia > Sequoia sempervirens. The sequence continues at coordinate 151,761,836 of VDFB02256132.1, read as the reverse complement.
AATGGCCAACCATCACAGAAGTAAAATATTTTCCAACTGAGCTAGAGGGAGAGAAACCAAAGCCTCCATTTATAGATAGGTTGCAAGAGCAACCAAAACAGTAGGGAATATCTCAACTTGATTTTGATTTAATGAATGAATTGTGTAACATTAACATTAAAATCACTTTGTTGTAGGTTATATGAGATGTTTTGGTGTACACTAAAGTAGTCAAAGAACTTCATGTATAGAAACAACAAAAGAAGCAGGACCCCAAGATAGTCCAAGTAATTTGACAACTCACAAACTTGATGTTGGGGAGAATATTTGTTCCTAAGTATGTAGATCTAGGAAGTCTAATAATTAAGGTATGTATTGGTGGTGTAATCATTCCAAATACACTTGTAGATCTAGGAGCAACTATAAATGTACTGACTAACAAGTCTAAGGAGAGGATGGCCCTTCAAGGAATTAGACCTACTCTAATAGTCTTACAAATAGTTGATTGTTGCTCATTAAACCGAAAGGTATGATAGAAGATATCATTATTTCTATTGAATCTTGGGAGTATCCAACATATTTCATGATTTTTCAACCAAATATTAAGATGGGGGGATATCCCTTAATTATAGGTAGACCTTGGTTGGTTGTTGCTAATGTTTTCGTTAATTGTAGGTCTTCAAACATGGTGATATTGAATGGGAATAAAATGAAGCAATTATCATTGTACCCTCCAACTCAACCATTGTTGGAAATAGAGGATCCATTATGGATCGCCAATGATTTGAAGATTCTTTACCTATTTTGATAATAGATCAAAGGAGGGAATTTTAAGATATTTTAGAAGACACTATTATTAATAATTTTTTGCAAAATTATTATTTGGTTTATAATATTCTTGAGGCAATGATTTTTCCTATAGGAATAGGTAATAATTTTCCATTTGGGAACTTTCTGTTAGTTAGTAGCTCATAGTCTATTCAACATTTTATTACTTTGCATCAATTATTTCGACATACTTGTATATATAGTCCATTTTTTATGTCTAGGTATTTTAAGCCATCATCTAATTCACAACTACTTGGTGTAGATACCCCTATATAGTCCCAAGTTACTAAAATCCTACCTAGTAAAACACTTAACATCAATCCCAATTTCAATGTCTCCCAAATAAAAGAATAGATTGAGATGTTGTGTACACATAAAGAATCATTTTCTTGAGATTACCAAGACATGAGAGGTATTCATCTTGCTACGTATACACACCATATCTATATAGAAGAAGGGAGTAGATTTGTGTGACAACCCCATAGAAGGTTAAATCCATTCTTATAGCAAATAGTTACGGATGAACTTAAGAAGTTTCTTAATGTAGGATTTATTTATCCAATATCAAATAGCTAATGGGGTGTCCCCACTAGTAGTAATTCCTAAAAAGAATGGAAAATGGTGAATGTGTGTTGATTATAGGGCCCTTAACAAGACCAATAAGAAATACCATTTCCCACTTCCTTTCATTGACCAAGTTTCAGATACCCTAGCTAGGAAGATGTTATTTTCCTTTCTCGATGGATTTAGTGGGTATAACCAAATTTGTATTGCCCTGAAAGACCAAGAAAAAATTACTTTTACCTACCCACGGTGAACATTTCCCTATAATTTCTTACTTTTTAGATTGGGGTGATCTGATAAAGCTGGTTTACAATTTCTGGGAGGAACCGATTTTTGCTGAAATCACATATTTTTGGAAAATATAATGATTTAAGCCTTAAAAGGTTCCATTTAAAGAATTTCAATTGAAGAGGGTATGATAAAAATACCTTAAATCAAACCCCCTTGGATAGAACCCCACTAGTTTTAAACCATACCTATAATAGAGTCTCCTTTACACCTATCAAAATGCTAATAGAAAACCACTTTTGATTTACCTTTCGGGGGATCAAATTAATTCATTTAAAATTTACTTTTTGCAAGTATGTCCTTATTATAAGCTTCCCAAAAAGTATAATTTTAAATAAATTTAATTTTATTATTGTATTTATTTTTTATTTCTTGTGAATGTAGATTTTTCACAAAAAATCAAGCTCTTTGTTTTGCACATGGAAAAATAGCAGATTATTTAAAAAAAAATTAAAAATATTAGTGCACCAGATATTGAAGTCCTTGATCCAAAAAATAAAAAAAAATTGAATTTCAATACATACAAAAAAAAGTTACGTGTTCTACGGTCGTGCTATGTCTAAATTATAATTGGTTTGAATTCAAAACTTGATTAAAGGAAAAAAATTCAATAAAAAACTATCTAACCAAGTGGAAGCACTAGATATCATAGTTATGAATCTAAATTAGAAATAATTAGAATTGTATCCTTCATGGGAAAAAAGTTATGCGTTATACAGTGAGAGTCACTTTTTTAAAATGTTGTTTTTTGAGAAAAACTAGTTTTGAGGGAGATGGGAAAATAAGTGTAATATGATTCCAAAAATTTTGAAAAAAATATATTTAGAATCTATAGAAAAAATTTCACAAAACTCTAGTTTGCATCATCTTCAAATTCCTCACAGTTTAGCTGCTATAGGTGCCCGAAAGTGCAGATTTAGTTAAAAAATTTATTTCAGTGTCCAGTTTGGCCAAAAATTGTAAACCACTATTATTGGATCACCCATTGTGTAATGCACCTACTAATTTCCAGTGAGTTGTGTTCATGTAATTAATTATTTAATTACACTTTAGAAAATTAATTATCTGAATTAATTATTTTGATTTAATTATTTAATTAATTATCTTATGGAGTCCTCTATCTTTCATCACTTAGTTTATTGCATTCTATTTTGGGGAGGAGTTTTTTTCCCATGTGGTTTTCTCCTTTACCCCGTTTGATTTAGTTTACATTGCATTTGTAAATGGGTACCTGATTAGGCCTTATTGTCGGGACTCATCTTTGCATAATAATTTTCTTCTCTCTAAGTTGCACTTATGGGGGGGTGTTGGTGTAATTAATTATTTAATTAAACTTTTAGCATAAGTTTACTTAGGCATTTTTTATTTCCTAGGTTAATTCTTATCCTTATCTAGTTGAGCTGTCTTTTTGCTCAAGATAAGATTAGGGTTGTGCATGATTTCCTTTTCAAAAGATTTTGTATTATTTGTAAAAAAAGTACTTTCAATAATCAATTATGGTTTCTTGCTTACAGATATTGGCTCTAAGGGTTTACAAAACATCTCACAGACCCCGAAGATCACCTGTATGCAAATAACTTGTCACAAAAAGAAGACATTCCAGACAAAAAAGCAAGAATGCTCTGAAAGCTGAAAATGTATTAATCAAAGAGTAAGATAAAATCCAATGATCTATCCTTATAAAAGGAGATTGTGCAACCCTAAAGAAACCTTAATAGGTAGACATTTAATAATTAATATAATTATTAAATGTCACAATATGCAAACTAAAGTGAAATCTTAAGAGAGGAATAAAGGTAACTTAATTAAAATAATTAAGTTAAAACCTTTACTCTAACACCTCCCCTTAAGATGAGCAAGAGTGCAGCTACAAACATGTGGAAGAAAGAAAAGGTAACTACAATGCATGAAAGTAAAATGAGGGTCTCGACAACTAGGCCTGATCAGGTACCCAAATACAACCAAATCTCTGTAAGCGGAGTAAAGGAGAAAACCCAGTGGGGAAAACTCCTCTCCAAAAAGAGATGAACAAGAGTGAAAGAAGAAGAGAGATAGAAGGATGACTCAACATGACCCCCCAAGTACTACTTCTATCGCACAAGTACAAAATATGTTCCCCCCATAAGAGAGATATAAAGAGACAAGAAGGCCCCCCCACAATGAAGAAACTCCTATCACAATGGTAGATGCCTGATGTAGAATCCAAAAAGATATCCTGAAGCAGCAAATAATATTCGTCCCCTTGGGAAGAAATGGATCCAAAGGACGATGTTGAAGAAACCCTGTGAAGAGTGATGAACCAAACTGTCTGAAGATGTGTGCCATGATAAGATGCTGAAGAATCTCTCTATCTAAACTGAAACAAATGATGCCAAATCCAAACTGATGGGGAGAATCCTAAAATGCAACCTCTAAATGCACAGATAATGGTGGGCATACAGTGATAACCTGACTGTTAAAGTAGAGGAGATGAATGTCCTCAAAGTAATCCTCCAGATCTGCAATATAGGACTCTACAAACAAGGATGATATGCCTACAAGCTATGAATCCCAAGTAGCTATGTCTGAAAGATGTATGATGTCCTGCTACTCGAAATCAATAGGGGCCAAAGATGAGGTGATGTCAAACTGATAAGGAACAACAAGAGATGTTGATGTGGTCTCAATATCAAGAGTGAGAACAAGAATACAAGTCTCTAAACCATCGTCATATGTAAGACCTGTGAGATACTCAAGCTCCTCTAGAGTACGGTTATCATAGGGTATGAAATCTATATCTGCAAGAGGGATGAAACAATCTACAGTGGGATCCTCTGGGAATGGAGAGATATTAGAATCTCCAAAAATATCCCAAAGACGGTGCCAAAGTGTGTGAGGACAACGAATGTCAGATAAAACACACAAAGTGTCAAAATAAACATTACAACCAATAACCCCTACAATATGATCTTGAATAATAACCCATGCTGATAAACTCCTTGATGTTTTTGGTGTAGATATGAGATCATACAAATAAGGAAAAATATTAAGCCACCTATAATGTGTAAGTATTCCCTTTTCCCATGACTCATAATTATCTTTATCCAAGTTGATCACAAAAGGATGAATAGAAAAACCCATTATACCCAATCAAAAGAGAAAATCAGAGATTAATGATCTTAGTACATATAAATCAGATCAAAATATGCCATCTCATGTGAACAAATCCTTTCCAAGTGCCAAAACAATCAAGTAATTGGCAAAATTGTGAAAACACAAAATACTACATAAAATGTACTTGGGGAAGATTCTAGAAAAATAAATGACATATCTAGAAAGAGAAAAAAACCACCTTTCCAATGCCTATTCGTTTGTGAAAAATGGAGCTTAGACGCAAAAGTTACACCCCCTAGAGTGCAAAAACCATGATTTGACTTTGACTGAGAAAAAAAGCATCAAAACATAAAAATGAAGAAACCACACCTATACTATCAGATTGGTGCCGGAAGTAGCTTTCCAACGATATCTCATTTTTGGAAAATGGAGACCATATGCTTAAGATATGACCATTTTACTAAATATGCTCATTTGGGCTTTAAACCAAACATTTTATTAATTTGAAGATTAAAAAATTAATAAAATATTCGGCTGTACCTTCATGGCTCGAAAATCGAGGTAACAAAGAAATGAAAATGGCATAGAAATAGATGCAAAATGGCACAAAAATTGAGGCAGCTCAAAATTGATGCAGACATCAAAAAAATATGGCACAAAACTCGATACATCCATACGGATCTGTACAATCGTACGAATTTTTGTTGTTTTGAGATTCTCCAAAAACACTAGAATTTTTTTTTCATCAAACCCTATCATATTTTATATGACAATAGGGGTTTTTGGGCCTTCTGAGCACGTCCATGGTGTTTTTTTTGCACTAGCATGCACCATTTGAGAGATAAAGGTCAAAATTTCTCAAAAAAGGATGGAAAACCCCTATGATCTGGAAAAAAATACCATGAATGAAACCATTGCATAGAAATAAAAATATGTAAGCTGAAATATTCAAAAAATGAATAGGCATCTGCAAATCTGGAGCTCTGATACCATGTTGGAGTTGAGAAAGCTAACCTCATAGACCCCAAAGATCACCTGCATGCAAATAACCTATCACAGAAAGAAGACATTCTAGACAAAAAAGCAAGAATGCTCTAAAGGCTGAAAATGTATTAATCAGAGAGTAAGATAAAATACAATGATCTATCCTTATAAAAGGAGATTGTGCAACCCTAAAGAAACCCTAATAGGTAGACATTTAATAATTAATATAATTATTAAATGTCACAATATGCAAATTAAAGTGAAATCTTAAGAGAGGAATAAAGGTAACTTAATTAAAATAATTAAGTTAAGAACTTTACTCTAACACATATTTTATTTACTACGTTAATTATTTTTTTTTAATATTAGGGGTAAACACTTTTTTTTACCGGAGCTATGAACCGGATACAACAAACCACAAGAAACAACCAAACCCGCGAGCACAAAGGCCCAGCAAAGGCACAAGGCCTGCGAGCACTTTGGCCCAGCGAAGGTTTGAACCCTGGTGGCCGTCACTACAACCAAACGACTTGACCACTGAACCACGCCCTTATCGGCACTACGTTAATTCTTATCCTTCTCTAGTTGAGCTATTTTTTTGCTCAAGATAAGATTAGGGTTGTGCATGATTGTCTTTTCAAAGGATTTTGTATTATTTGTAAAACAATTACTTTCAATAATCAATTATGGTTTCTTGCTTGCAGATATTGGCTCTAAGGGTTTACAAAACATCTCTTCATTTATGTTTTGAATATCTATTGCATGTCATAGGCGATTGCTTGCAGGTGATTCTTAGGGACTGTGAAGTTGGTTTTTCAACTTCTACATGGTATCAGAGCTCCAGACCTATTGCTACCTGTTCGTGATTTGAAAATATTCTCTCACAGTGTTTTCATCTATACAAGGGTTTGAAACAAGACTATTTTTTTGTGGATATGAGGTTAGACAATTTTTCTGTGCAATTTTGGGCCAAACAGACATCACCATCATGATAGAGCACCCAAAAAGCCCAGAAACGCCTTTCATTTCGTCGATTTCAGCTAAACTTGAAAAAAATGCAAAAAAAATTAGCCCCAAGGTCGTACGACCCTAGGGGACACATATCGAGGCAATAAAATAAAAAACAAAAAAAACAAAAAAATCAAAGGTTTTTTATATTTTTTGTGCGGCCAGTTAGAAAGGCCCGCATTGCCCACTCACCAGTAAGTGGCCACCAACCACCCGGTGGCCACCATCATCCACCACTACAGCTCCATCGTTTCAAGCCCCCGCAAGCCCTTCCACCGAGCTCTTGGTTCTATTGGCGTCTGATTGCCCTCTTTAGTGCTTGCGGTAGTCACCTTTGTGACTAAGTGCCACTCTTCCAGCCCCCGCAGGCTTTATTCCCCCAGTCGGTGGTCTCACTAAGGACTAGACACTTAGCCTTTTAGCCATCATTAGATTTTTTTTTACTCAGCCCTACAACACGTGGTCGTATGGTGGATCGATGGACAACCTCTGAGGGCGGAAATTTTGCACTTGTTTAGCATTAAAAGTGTCTTTTATAGGCCTTGTTTTTGTTTTCTCATAACTTTTGCAAACAAAGGCTTTTTTTCAAAAATGAGATATCCTCGGAAAGATGGTTCAATTCTCTTCACAGTGGTGGAGGTTTGATTTCTTTATTTTTCCATGTTGATGCTTTTTTTCTCCTATCAAAGCTAGAACCTGTTGTTTTCACTTTGGGAGGTGTAACTTTTGCGTCTTGGCTCCATTTTGCAAAAACAAATAGGCATTGGAAAGATAGTTTAGTGTTCTACATAGATCTAAGACCTTTTTTTTAGATTATTTTTACCAGGTATCTGATATTCCTGTTTGATGTCAGCCTTTACCTTTTCAGTCATTTTCTTGGGAAGTGTGCAATCAAGCTATTTTTTTTAGATCAACGAGCTTTTTTATTTATTTGAGAGTATATATTGTTGTTTTCTATCATGGATACACATAACATTGCACCCCTTATTCCATTCAACTATTTTGGTTGTTAAAAACAAATGGAGATTCACTTGAAACACAAAGGGTTGTATAGGGTAACCATGGGTACAAAAATTGAACCTACAGGTGCTACTGAAAAGAGAAAGTGGTTTAATAGATGTGATGAAGCTTATGGTACTTTATTTTTGTTTCTTTCATCTGACCTTCTTTTTCATATTGAGTCTTGCACTACACCCAATCAGATCTGGACTACTTTAGATTCTTTGTTTGGGAAGCAGGATACTATGAGAGGGTTTCAGTTAGAGAATGAGCTTATTGGCTTAAATCCTAGAAATTTTGACAGCATCCAGGAGTTTTTCACCAAACTCAAGTCTCTTAGATTGCAGTTTTCATAGTGTGTTGTTCAGAAAGAAGACTCTTAGTTGATATTGTCCATTCTTTCTAAGCTTGGACTAGATTATTCAATTTTTGTATCTACTTTTTATGCCACTAGGGATGCAATTGGTACGAGATTTACTATTCCATCTATTCATGACTTTTCTTCATCTCTCACTTGAGAGCAAGCTAAGTTAGCTAGCATGGGCACGGTGAAACCTTCTTCATCACAAGCACTTATTGCATCACAGGAGCCTAGAGATTAGAAGGCTTCTACAAGCAAAGGTAGGAAATAGGAACAAAAGGATTCCAAACCTCATGAACAGTAGAAGGAGTCCTCAGATTCATCCTCCTCTTCTAAGGGGAAATCATCTAGGAAGGAGAGGACTACCTATGCATATTACAAGAGGGAAGGACATGCAGAACATAATTGTTACAAGGACATTGATGAGATAAAACATCTTCTTCAAAAACATCAAATTTATTTTCCTTCTAGGATGTCTACATCATCTTATTCTCCTCATTCTTCTTCACAGTCTATGTTCACTTCCTTTGAGCCTTGCACTACGCCTCCCATTTTGATGGGAAACAACACTTACATGATTGTTATAGGGAAGGGGTCTATTAGTTTTAGGGACCACTCCTTTCAGGATGTCTTATGTGTCCCTCACTTGACAAACAACCTTCTTTCCATTTATCAAATCACACATGGAGGCACTAGGAGATTTGTGGAGTTCACACCTGATTCGATTATCATTAGAGACTTGGAGAGTAGAGAAGTTATGGCTACTAGGATAGTGGATCACTCATCTAAGTTGGATTCCTTCATTGATTTTTCTACTGATGGTGCTTTTGTTCCTACAACTATTCCTCACACTTCTAGTGTGCATCTTCATTCAAAGGAGAGATTTGGCTTCTTGAACATTGGTGTTCTCACTTCGGATCATGTTTTGGAGCCTTCCATTCCATTTCCTCCACCTCCTATTGCTACCAATGTGGCTTCTTATATTTCAGTTCAGTAGGAACCAGTTGATCATCCATCTCTAGAGGTTTCTATTCAGTCTTCACCTACTTTGACTTCTTCATTGGTTGAGGTCACACCTACTTCTATGGAGACATCTTGGGCTACACCTATTCCACCTTCAGAGATTTCATTCATTTGGCCTCTTTCCTCTCACTTCTTTAAGGAGATGTGGTTTCTTCAGTCTTATTGGAGCTACTTCATTTTTGGGGGGCTATGTGGCCTATTTCTTCCTCTCTTATGGGGGGGTTCTTTCTTGTATCTTTGTGATGGATGGTGTCCTTGGGGGGTCTTATGGAGTCCTCCATCTTTCATCACTTAGTTTATTGCATTCTATTTTGGGGAGGATATTTTTTCCCATGTGGTTTTCTCCTTTACCCCATTTGATTTAGTTTACATTGCATTTGTAAATGGGTATCTGATTAGGTCTTATTGTCGGGACTCATCTTTGCATAATAATTTGCTTCTCCCTAAGTTGCACTTATGGGCGGATATTGGTGTAATTAATTATTTAATTACACTTTAGCATAAGTTTACTTAGGAATATTTTATTTCCTAGGTTAATTCTTACCCTTATCTAGTTGAGTTGTCTTTTTGCTCAAGATAAGATTAGGGTTGTGCATGATTTCCTTTTCGAAGGATTTTGTATTATTTATAAAAAAATTACTTTCAATAATCAATTCTAGTTTTTTCTTGCACATACTAGCTCTAAGGGTTTACAGAACATCTCTTCATTTATGTTTTGAATATCTGTTGTATGTGATATAGGTGATTTCTTACAGGTGATTCTTGGGGACTGTGAATTTGGTTTTTCAATTTCTATAAGTTGTTCTATGTATTTTTGTTGATTTAATTCATGACTGTGTAGAAGTGTATATGGATGATTTTACTGTTTATGATGAAAAATATGATGAAGCTAAGGAAAATATTGATAAAGTGCTTAAATGATGTATTGATCTACTAAACTTTCCTTATGTCATAAAAAATGACATATTTTAGTGATTGAAATAATTGTTTTAGGCCATTATATCTTTGCAAAAGGAATTGAAGTGGATACTAAAAAGGTAAAAATCGTTCAAGAATTACCTATGCCTACCTCTCTAAAGGATCTATGACATGTTGTTTATTATAGGTTTATTCAAAATTTCAACAAGATTTCCTCACCTCTCTTTGTATTACTAAGGAAAAATGTAGATTTCTTATGGACACCTAAATGCCATCAAGCCTTCAAGGAAACCAAAGGTAAACTTATAACTACACCTATGTTGTGGGGATCCAATTGGGAACTTCCATTCCATATACATACGAACGCATCATATACTTCTATGGGAGCTATCCTCAAACAAAAGGAAGACACTCTCTTTTACTCTATCTACTATATCAATGAATTTCATTGGTGCTAAAGTAAACTATACTATCACTGAAAAGGAATTCTTAGTTGTAGTTTATGCAATAAATAAATTTTTCCATTATATCACTGGATACAAAAAATTTGTGAATACTGATCACTCTGCTATTAGATTATTGATGAACAAACCAATTGCTATAGGGTGAGTGATTTGGTGGTTGCTTCTATTACAAGAATTATACATTACTATACTCGACAAACCTGGGATGTAGTGATCGATTTTATCTCTATACTATAGCATGATGATGAACCAATTCTAGTTGATGATGCATTTCCAGATGAGCATATTTTTGCTATATCAGCAAAAAATTTATGGTGCACTAACATGGAAAATTACTTGGTTACTTGCAGGTTCCCACCTCATTTCTCTATGAGGGAATGTCAAAAGTTGGTTGGAATTAGTGGTGATTACATGTGGATCAATGGATTGCTCTTTTGACGTGGCCTTGACAACATCATGAGTTGATGTGTGCCTACAGAAGATTTCTTTGATATTCTTCATGGATGAGCCTTGTGAAGGACATTTTTCTACGTAGAGGACTACCTAGAAGGTCTTGACCTTTGGCTACTATTAGCCCACACTCTATAAGGACTGTAAGCGTTATGTTCAACATTTTGATAAATTTCAATGTATAGGTTGGCCTACTCACTCTAACGAAATTCCTTTACACCCCTAATTATCCATAGAACCATTTGAAAAATGGAGGTTAGATTTCATAAGGCCCATTAATCCTTCTTCTCAGAATGAAGAATGCATCTTGGTTTGTATAGATTATGTCACTAAATGGGTAGAGGTAGTAGCCTTAAAGCATGCTAGGGATACTAAGGTTGTTAAATTTTTGTATTCAAATATTTTTACCAGGCATAGTGTGCCTCAAGATATTGTCATAGACCAGGGAGAATAGTCACCTTTGACTTGATTGCTACATTAGTACAATAATATGAGATCAAGCATCAGAATAACTCTCCATATCATCCACAAGCCAATGGGAAAGTGGAAGTAACCAACTAAGAATAGGAGAATATTCTCACGAAGACAATAACATTGCACAAGAAAGAATTCCCGAAGCAGTTGCCTAACGTACAACTTGGAAGAAAACTACAAGACTGACACCATATGAGCTCATCTATGGCAAGAAGGTTGTCTTTCCAATTGAATTCAAAGTGAATACTCTTTGCACTGCTTTTTAGCTTGGGATGAGTCTCAATGAAGCATAAAAGATAATTTTGATCAACTCCATTCCTTAGATGAAATGCATCAGGAGGGACTTTTTCATGTGAAAGTGGTGCAAGATAAAAGATTACAATGACATGACCACTTCATTTGGTCATGGAAATTCCAACCTGGTGATTGGGCATTACTTTATGACTCCTAGTTCTAGGATGTCAAAGAGAATTTCCATACTTATTGGCTTGGTCCTTATGAAATTTAGACTATGTACGACAATGGTGTTGTTAGACTATGTACTATGAGTTTTGAACACATGACTCTTCTTATTAATAAGCATCATTTGAAGCTTTACAAATGACCCCTTTCGAAGGACACATTTTCTTGTACTATGATGGAGGAACTGACTCTTATTCCTCTCACTTCTTCTAAATAATGGTGTTTGTAAAAAAAAAAGTAATAAAAGATCCAATAGTGAAAAAATTTGAGCATTGTTGGCCAGTTAACATTTGAAAATTAGTTTATGGCAGGCATTAACTGCTAAATAATATTAGAGGTGAAAATCGGTTTCTTGGAACCTCTATGTGATGATAGGGTGAAAACTAGGTTACTAGCAGTCTATCATTGAGATTAAAATACTAAAAAAAAAAGACAAAAGAAAAAACAAAAACACAAACATAAGGCACACAACCCCATCTTTGTGCCACTTTTGTGCGAGGACCTTCTTTTTGATTTGCATTGTAGTTGTTTGTTGATGGTGTGGGATGACCATGCTTTCATCTCCATTCCTTAGGGTTTCCCCATGCTCATTTCCATTATTTTGGGCCCCTAACACCTTGTAGTGTGCTACATTTTGCAAGCTTCCTATGTGACTTGGTTCTTGTCTTCTTTTGGCTAGAAGATTTTGTCCCTTGGTTTTGTTTGCTTCCACCAGGTGATGCGTTCTTCCTTAGTGGTTTTTCTCACCCTACACCTGACATCTTGCACCTAGTTTCTATTGCCAATATCACTATGATCATTTTCCATGGTCTGCTAGAAAACTCCCCCCACCTACTTTCCAAGGTATCATGCATTTCCAATTATCTCTTCACTACACTCATTTCTACATGTGGTAGCTTATTGATTGTACTTCCCATTGGTTCTATTATTCATGTTATTTTGGTTGTATTATTGATGATGTTTTGTCATATAATCACCTTGTGGTACCCTTTTCCCAATGATCACACTTCCAGGAAAGCCATTCTACATCAGCTTTGGAACCATTTTCTTTCAGCTCCATTCTCTATGCTTCCACATCACCATTTCGTACCACCAACAATAATCAGTATTGATATATCTTAGTTTTTTTTTCTTTTCTTGGTTATTTTATTTAATATTCTTCTTTTCATTTAATGATTGGTGATGTAACCCATAGACAGGTCATAGGCTTAGCTTGGGGGGATTTGTGTTGGCATATAGTTGTCATTTCAATGTCAAAAGTGAAAATCATGCAAGGAAGATGAGTGTGAAGAATAGTGGATGTGGTGGAAAATTAGGTACCAAATTCGATATGGTTTTTTCGAGAGAAGTCCAGTGATGTATTCTAAAGGTCAAGAGAGTGAAGGGTGTTCTTAGAAATGTATTATTACTACTATCAGGTAATATTAGGGTTTATAAATAAACCCTAATGTGTTTGTAGCCATGGCATCATCAACAAATCATATATTTTGATGTTCATTGTCAACAACAGGTTACAGGTCACTTAACTAACAACTTAAGTAATTCATTCCATGGTGGTGACCGACATCATCTCCTAGGTTGGTGGTGTCTTGACGATGAAATAAGATCAATGGTTGATATCAAGATCCATGAGGTCTATGAGGAATGGTAGAGATTAATCCATGATAGTCAAGATCAGATGATGGTCGCACACCTTGTAAGATTTTTGGTGGGGCCCAATCAAGACCTATGAGGTTTGCGAGGAATGGTGTAGATTATCCCTTGTTGATCAAAGTGTGCATTGAAGAGTCTCGTGGGACTAGATATTTGAAGATGGCATATTCATACCAGTGAATGGTAGTGATTGAATGTAGAAGATTTGACAATGCTTGCAGCAAATCTGGTGAGACCCGATATGTAGATAGATTGTCACAGAGATGAATAGGTGGTGAAGAATGATTGCTCGATATGCTAATTCACATCATTCTTGTGAATTAGGTGGTGATGATGTGGAAAAAAAATGGCAACAGATCATAGACCTCACAAGGTTTGTCTGGGCCCATTGTCTAAAGCTTGCAAGATGTGCAAATTTTGGACGCGTCTCTTGCTAGGCTTCCAATATGGAAAGTGATGTATAAAGAGATCTACAATGTAGATAATTTGGTGATTGATCCAATGGTGTATAATAGTAGGTGAAGATCGAAGATGGATATTTAAACAAATTTTTATCAGATGGTTATGTTTTAAAGTTGTGTCAATGTATGGAAAGCATAGGATCGTGGCACAGAGTGAGAAGATTGATGACCCAAATTTAAATGTAGCAATCACAAATGGCTAACTTAGTGTGAATGAGGTTTTCAACTAGTGACCAACATAGATGAAGAATTAATTGGTCTAACTACACCCAACGACCAATGTAAATGAGATTTGATGCACAAAATGGTAGCATAGATTGTAGAGATGATTGTTGAGACAAAAATCAAGATTAGATTCAATAATAAGAAGAATGCATTGAATGCACAATCAAATTTTAGGTTATGGAAAAGAGAATGAAGGGAAACTCTTTGTAATTGAATTAATTATTGTATAGCTTGATGCATAGGTATGGTGATATCTAATAAACCTTATTAGACATCTTAATGATGGTGTGTGGCTTGATGAACTGGAAGCTTGGTAGTGAAGATAATAAATAAGGGAAACCCTAATATGATGCTAGGGCTGATTTGGATGATCAAGTGGACCTCAAGTTAATAATTACATTTTGGTGAAAAAGAAAGACAATCAAGCATTGTCTAAGAGTTGAAGTGCATTATAGAAGGAGAGTTAGAAGTTTGTAAGTGCACTGTGTATTTAAAATAGAGAAGTACAACTAAGAATGTTGTAGAGTAGAAGTGCAAAACAAAGGAGAGTGCAGAGAAGAGAAGACTATAGAGCAGAATTATGTGCTACTGAGAGTACAACTACAACACCAGAGTGTAAGTTGCAATAAGTGCAACAAATTATTGTATGTATTGATGCATCTCAGGTTTATGTAGAACCATTTAAATGCATATTTGAGCTTGTAATGTTGTACGAGGTTGTAGCCTCATTTGTACTGAGTTGGTGCTCAGAGTAGGGGATTAGTGTCTCTTTGGAGTTGGTGCTCCTAAATTAGGGAGTTGATGCTTCCTTGGGTTGGTGCCTTAAAACATTGTAACTAAACTTCATTGCTTATGAGATTGGATTAGGACAGTAGATCCTAGTAGTATTCCTAATTGTGGTTTTTCCTATCTTGGGTTCTCCATGTATATCATGTGTTATGTGATGTCTTCTATACTTGACTATATTTATGTATCATATGCTTAATATCTATACATTAAGGGTTAGAGAAAGTAGTTAGCACAAAAATTCTTTAAGAAGGATAGAATTTAATATCTACTAATTCAACACCCCTCTTGATAGACTGTTGTGTTCCAACAATTGGTATCAAAGTCCTAGGTTCCCTAGGAAAAGCTTAACCAGCTCAGCTAGGTCCTTGACTTTGTAAACACAAATGGACAATTAGGAAATCTCTTCCTCAACCAAGCCACCTAAGTTCAATAGAATAGATTATGCATATTGGAGCTCATTAATGAAAGGGTATTTTGGATCCCTAGGTTTTGATGTCTAGATGTCAATAGTAACTAGGTACACACCACCTATGACACCTCCTACTGATCCTACAGCTAAAAGGACTTTCAAAACAATGAAAATGCATGATTTTCTATTATAAACTGTCTATCTAGGTCTATGCACAACAAAATTATGTATTGTATGAATGCAAAAGATGTCTGGGAGACATTAAAGAAGATTTATGAAGGAGATGACAAAGTAAAGTTGGAAAAGTTGCAAATACTAAAAGCTAGATTTGAAGGTCTAAGAATGGCAGAGGAAGAAAATATTTTAGACTATCTAATGAGATTTAATGATATTTTGAACTCTATCAAATGATATGGAGAAGAGATGAAATAGGATTTATTTGTATTGAAAGTTATTAGATCAATGACATAAAAGTATTATTCTAAGATCTCAACCATAGAAGAAGGGAGAGAAATAGATAAACTATCTCTAAATGAACTACATGACATAATCACAGTGTAAGAGATGATGATGAAATATGAAGAACCATCTAGGAAAGAAGTTGCTTTCAGGAT
Organism: Sequoia sempervirens; assembly: GCA_007258455.2. NCBI lineage: Eukaryota > Viridiplantae > Streptophyta > Pinopsida > Cupressales > Cupressaceae > Sequoia > Sequoia sempervirens. Next base: position 151,745,790 of record VDFB02256132.1, on the reverse strand, counting down.
TGTTAACAAGGAGAAAAATGTGTCTCCCAAAAGGGATAAGGCAGTAATGACTCCAAAAGAGGATGATGAAATTGATGAAGAAGAGGAAAAATTCATCAGATGACTAGGAAGAGGGTCTAGCAAGTACAAAGGTAAGTTTCCATTTAAATTTTTTGAATGTGAAAAAGTAGATCATTTTTATGCTAAATTTCCTTATAATAAGAAAACAAATTTTGAACTAGAGGTAGATTATAAGATGAAGAAACCCTACTACCCTAAGAAAAGAAACTTTCAATAGAAAAAGAAAAGTATATGCATCCAAGAAGATAGTGATGTATTAGATTGTATTAGTTAAGATGATGAATAAAATTGTGTCTTTATTACTAGAAACTGTGAATTTCTCTTTAGGACAAAAGAATCTTAGAAGTAGAAGAAAGAAAAAGGTTGAAGATCTTCTCAAAGAAGGTGAAGAATAAGGTGTATTTGATCTCAAAGGAGAACTCATCTATGCTCTAGATGAGATAAATGATCTCAGAGATGAGATTGAGAAGTTAAAAAGGGAAAACAAGCAACAAAAGAAACTTGCTAAAAAAGAGTCAAATAAACTAAGCAAGGAACTAGAAGAATCTATCTAGAATGTGCTATATTTGAAGTTGAAGCTAGAAGAATCCAATAGAGAAGAAGATGTGATTCGAATCAAGCTCCAAGCTGAAGTTGACATATGCACAAATCTTGAAGAAGAGCTCTAAGAAGAGATCTTGAAAAGGAAAAAGAACATATAGAGAAAGGAATCAAGCTAACAGGTGGATCAAGTATTTTAGAAGAACTAATAAACACTTAGAAGCCTACAAACAAAGAAAAATCAAGTATGGGTTTAGAAAAAGGAAAAATCTCCTTTGTTGATACTTCTGTAAAGTTTTATGAAAGATTTAGAGTAGAAGAAAAATCTAAATCTGCTAAGGAGTATAACTGTAATGAAGAATTTGAAAAGGAAAATAAAACTAAGGAAGAAAAGAAGCCTACTATAGACAAGAAGAATAGTTCCAATCAGATCTTGTTTACCAAAAGAACAAGAAAAAATTCAAGAGAACTGATGTTGATGGGTTTACTAGGGTGAGAAACTCAAGATAATGGATGCACGCCAGACCTCCTAATCCTATACAAAATAATATGGCCAAGTATTCCACATATTTCTATGGATATTGTTATTCATGTAATAAGTGTGGCCATAGGGCTAGGGAGTGTAGAATAATTACTAAACGTAGTGCAAATTTTGAAAGAAAAAACTCATTTGCTCCTTTACTTAACATTAATATAGTCTACTATAACTATAATAACTTTGGTCACACAATAAAGAATTGTAGAACACATTTTACAAAACAAAATGTTCATAATGAGAAAATCATCTTACCTCCTAAGACAAACAAAGAGCTAGATAATAAGGAGGAGATAGTATAAAAGACGATAAAGAAAATCAACAAAGTATGGAAGGGAAAGGGAAAAAGCTCCACACAATCACTGATTGCATAGACAACCTTGCATTCCAAGAAGAAAAATATTTGGGTGATAGATAGTAGTTGTTCCAAACACGTGAATGGAGAAAAGAATAAGTTCATCAAACTCAAAAAATGCAATGGATGATCTTTGAGTTTGGGTGATAACACCGTAATTAAAATATGTGCAAAAGAAATCCTAAGTTAAGAGGGAAAAATCCCCATAAATTATGTCCTATATGTTGAAGGTTTAAAGAAAAATTTCTTAAGTGAGCCAAATGTGTGAAAATGGTTATAAGGTCATGTTTGATTCAAAAGGTTGTGAAATTAGAAAGAATGGAAAGATATTTGCACAAGGGTTGAGAATCGACTGCAATCTTTACAACCTTGCTGAAATAAAAGGTCAAACTTATCTAATGGGACAAGCTAATGAGAGTTGGCTTTGGCACAGGAGACTAGGCCACATTAACTTTGACAACTTGGTGAAAGTGAGTTTAAGAGGTTTAGTCAGACATATGCTTAAAGTATCTAAGCATACAAAAACCATATGCAAAGATTTCCAGGAAGGAAAGTAAACCAAGACTAGCTTTCCAACTAAATAATACTCGACCACAATAGATGACTACATAAGGATACTTTATGCTACTAATAGATGACTACATAAGGATGACATGGGTAACATTTTTGAGGGAAAAATCACAAGCATTTGAAAGATTAAAAATATTTAGGAAGATGGTTGAGAAGGAGATAGGAAGGAAGATAAAATGTTTAAGGTCATCTAGAGGAGGATAATTAACATCTAGTGAATTTGTTGATTACGGTGATCCACATGGAATTAAGAGACAATATTCGGCACCAAGAACTCCATAGAAAAATGTAGTGGTAAAGAGGAATATTAGAGTTGTGCAAGACATGGATAGAACAATGTTAAAATAATCCAAATTAACTGATGTATTGTAGAGAGAAGCAATACATACTACAATATACATTCTAAATAGAGTTCAAATCCAAGTACATAGTGATAGTACTCCCTATGAATTATGGTATGATAGACTTGCATTTGTGAAATACTTTAAAGTTTTTGGAAGTACGTACTATTTTAAAAGAGAAGATGAAAACTTGGGTAAGTTTGAATCAAGAAGTGATGAAGGAATATTTTTTAGGATATTCCACTCAAAGTAAAGCCTACAAAATCTATAACAAATGGATAGACAAGATGGTGGAAAGCGTCAATGTGAAGATTGATGAAAGAATAAAACATCTCAAGTTTGATCAAGAAAATTTTGATGATGCATCAGACTGTGAAGAGAATGTAGCAAATGATGATGAGTAACATAAGGAAAGAGAAGTTGAGAAGGCCCCTGCAAAATATGCTCAAAACAACCATCCAACAGAGTATATAATTGGGGATAAAAATGAAGGAGTTTATACCAGAAGGAGAATTGTGAAGAATAAAGAACATGTGAATTTTTCTCTCTTGTCACAAATTGAACCAATTTTTTTTTCTTAAGCTAGCAAGGATGATAATTAGATAGAAGCTATGGAAGAGGAATTAAACTAGATTGAAAAGAAAAAAACATGGGAATTAGTTCCTTGGCCCCCCCAAAAAAAAATGATTAGCACAAAGTGGGTGTTTAGAAACAAGCTAAACAAAGATGGAGCAGTGGTAAGACACAAAACAAGAATAATGTGCAAAGGGCATGCACAAGTTTAATGCATTGATTTTGAAGAGACATTTGTTCTTGTAGCAAGGCTAGAAGAAATTAGAAATTTTCTTGGATTTTTTGTCTACAAAGGATTCAAAGTATATCAAATGGATGTTAAATCTACATTCTTAAATGGAAACCTAGAAGAGAAAGTTTGCATTGAACAACTAGAAGGTTTTTCGCTATCAGAAGATGATGATTATGTTTGCAGATTGAGAAAGGCATTGTATGGTCTAAAACAAGAACCTAGAGCATGATATTCAAGACTAGACTAGTACTTGCAACAATAAGGATTCAAAAAGGGATGCGCAGATAGTAACCTATATTTCAAATCTGAAGGTGAGCACATGACTATAGTTTTTGTTTATGTGCATGACATCAGTTTTGGTGGTAGAAATGATAAACTATGTAAAATATTTGCTACACAAATGCAAGATGAATTTGAAATGTCAATGTTAGGAGAATTATCACTTTTCCTTGGTTTACAAATTGTACAAACTGATAATGAGATATTCATATCTCAATCTAAGTATGCTAAGGAAATCCTCAAGAAATTTGGCATGGAAGACAACAGACCAGTTAGCACCCCCATGATAACTGGCTACAAGTTAAGAAAAATAGATGAACCACCTAAGAAAAGTTAGATAGTGTATAGGTCAATGATTGGAAGCTATTTGTATTTAACTACATCCAGGATAGAAGTTATGCAAGCAATGTGTCTAGTAGCAAGATTTCAAGAAGCACCTAGAGAATCACATGTTAATGTAGTGAAAATATTTTTCAGATACATCAAGAGTATTATTGACTATGGGCTATGGTACCCCAAGAGCAAGGATTTCATTCTAACTATATACAAAGATGTTGATTGGGTAGGAAGTATGGATGATAGGAAAAGCACCAATGGAGGAGAATTAAATTTTGGAAACAAGTTGGTTTCTTGGATGAGCAAGAAACAAGAATCAGTCATTCTATCCGCTACTAAGGTAGAGTATGTGGCAACAAAAACATGTTGCACTCAAGTCCTATGTATGAAGCAAACTCCTAAGGACATCAAGGTAGAGTATAAAGAACCCATTTCATTCCTTTGTGATAATTCAAGTGCTGTAAAAATTTCAAAGAATCCAGCGATGCATTCTAGAACCAAGCACATATCAATTAAGTATCACTTTATAAGAGAAAAATTTATTGATGAGGAAGTCAGTATGGAGTACATTCCCACCAAGGAAATGGTAGCTAACATTTTCACCAAGCCTCTTCCCATGGAACACTTTTAATATCTGAGGTAAAAATTGGGAGTTATTTCTCCCACATCATATCACTAGTCTCTATTGATGGAGCATATGTTTAGGGGGAGTTTCCTCCATGTTTCAATCATCCCTAGAGATAGACAGGCCAAATCAAGTCAGGTATCAATGGTTTTATAAATTTCTAATGATTTGATGGTTGTATCATTCCAGATTCCCATTTCTCTTTCAATTATCTTTCAAAAGGGGAAAAATATGTTAGGGAGAGTTTATCGTTTTCCATTGATGTCAAAGGGGGAGAAAGAATGAAAATTTTCAAGTATCTAAGATAGGGGAAGAAAAAAAAAAAAGATGCGAGCTTAGATAGCAATGACAAGGGACAACAAGTTGAGCATGGAGTTTTTCCATCAATACCAAGGGGGGATATTGTTGGCATATAGTTTTCATTGATGTCAAAAGTGAAAATCATGCAAGGAATATGAGTGTGAAGAATAGTGGATCTGATGGAAAATTAGGTACTAGATTTGATATGGATTTTTTTAGAGCATTCTAGTGATGTGCTCTGTAGGTCGAGAGAGTGAAGAATGTGCCCAAAAATGCATTATTTATGCTCTTGGGTGATATTAGGGTTTACAGATAAACCCTAATGTGTTTGTAGTCATGGCATCATCAACACATCTTCTATTTTGGCGTTGACTATCAACAATAAGTTGCAGGTCACTTAATTAAGAACTTAAGTTATTCATTCCATGGTGGTGATGGGCCCTATCACCTAGGTTGGAGGTGTCCTGAAGGTGAAATGAGATTGATGGTTGAGATCAAGACCTATAGGGTCTATTATAAATGGTGGAGATTAATCCATGATGGTCAAGATCGAATGGTGGTCACACATATCGCAATATTTCTGGTTGGGCCCAATCAAGACCTACGAGCTCTATGAGAAACAGTGTAGATTATACCTTGTTGATCGAACGATGCTTACTAAAGAGTTTGGTGGGACCAGATAGTGGAAGATGATGTCTGCATAGCAATGAATGGTAATGATTGAATGTAGAAGATCTAACTGTGCTTGCAGTGAATCTGGTGGGACTCAATACACTCACAAATTGTAACACAGATGAATAGGTGGAAAATAATGATTGCTCAATATTCTAATTCACATCATTGTTGTAAATTAGGTGGAAATGACATGGACGAAAAATGGCAATAGATCACAAACCTCACAAGGTTTTTGTGGGCCTATTGTCTAAGCTTGCGAGATGTGCAAATTTTGGATGTGTGTCCTGGTGGACCTTGCATATGGCAAGTGATGTATAAAGAGATCTATGATGCAGATTGTATGGGGATTGATCTAATGGTGCATGATAGTTAGTGAAGATCAATGATGGATATTTAAACAACCATTTATTAGATGGTTGTGTTTTAAAGTGGCATTAAAGTGTATGGAAAGCACATGATCATGGCGCAAAGTTTGAAGATCGATGGCCTAGATTTAAATGGAATAATCACAAATGGATAGCTTAGTGTGAATGAGGTTTTTGGCTAGTAACTAAAACAGATGAAGCATTAATTGGTCCAACAACACCTAGTGACCAATTTAAATAAGATTTGATGCACACAATGGTGGCATAGATTGTAGATGTCATCCATCGCTAAGACAAAAATCAAGATCAGATTGAATAATCTAAAAAATGCATTGAATGCATAATCATATTTTAGGGTTTCATAGAGAGAATGAAGGAAAATTATTTGTAACTAAATTAATTTTTGTATGGATCGATGCAAAGGTATGGTGATATCTAATGAAAAATATCAGATATCTTAATGATGGCATGCGGCTCGATGAACTGGAAACTTGTTGGTGAAGATAATGAATAAGGGAAACCCTCATATAATGCTAGGGCTGATCTAGAAGATGAACTAGATCCCGAGGTAGTAATTGCACATTGGTGAAAATGAAATACAATCAAGCATTGTCTAAGAGTTGAAGTGTGTTGTAGGAGAGTTAGAAGTCTGTAAGTGCATTGTGTGTTGAAAAGAGAGAAGTATAGTTGAGAATTTTGTAGAGAAAAAGTGTAGAATAGAGGAGAGGGTAGAGTAGAGGAGAGTGTAGAGTAGAGAAAAGTGCAGACCAAAAGTATTTGTTGTTGAGAGTGTAGCTACAATAGAAGAGTGTAAGTTACAATAAGTGCAACAAATTATTGTATGTATTGATGCATCTCAAGTTTATGTAGAACCATTTATATGCATGTTTGAGCTTGTAATGTTGTAAGAGGTTGTAGCCTCATTTGCACTAAGTTGGTGCTCAAAGTAGGGGATTGGTGTCTCTTTTGAGTTGGTTATACTAAATCAAGGAGTTGATGCTTCCTTGGGTTGGTGCCCTAAAACATTGTAATTGAACTTCATTGGTTGTGAGGTTGGATTAGGATAGTAGATCCTATTAGCATTTCTCACCATGGTTTTTCCCATATTGGGTATTCCACGTATATCATGTGTTATGTGACATGTTGTGTTCTTGACTATATTTATGTATCACATGCTTAATATTTGCACATTAAGTGTTAAAGAGAGTAGTATGCAAAAAAAGGATTTAAGAAGGATAGAATTTAATATCTACTAATTCACCCCGCCCCTCTCAGTAGATTGTTGTGTTCCAACAAGTTGTCATTTTTTTCTATATACAAACCATCACATCATATCTTTTCCATATCCTTCCAAGTATATCGTAATCTATTATCACCAAGTCTCACTTAATTAATACCATCATTACTTGCAATTTATTAGTGTAACCATAAGTTGCCATAATAATATTGGTGTAGATTATTCTTTTTAAACATTGCAACCCACCTTCTAAATTCTAGTTAACTTAAATCACCATTTAGGTTACATTAGATATTTGTATCTTGTTTACAACACCTATCCTTGTCAATGGTAGCTTATACATTTGTTAGTGATTTTCATTTGCAAAGTGGTTCTAATTGTGAAAACCTCCTAGTAGTGTCATGGTAGGAGAGCATTGCCACCATTTTGAGCCTCCAACAATGGAAGAGTTAAGAACTCCAGAATTTGTTAAGGCCTATAAGATTTTAAACAAGAAGGATGGGATGTGTATTTTGAGAGGTTAAGGGGGTATGATGAGAGAATTGCATGAAAATTTGCAATAACTTGCCATAAGAAGGAAGTGAAATTTCATGGTTTAACCATTCCTTTCTCAATAGAAGTCATGGCCCATGTTTCTAGGTTTCCACTCTCAAGGGAGCAGTACTTTCTTGATCATTCCAAGTGCATGACAAACCTTGAAACTTTGCACAAGAAGTTTCTAGAAAGAGGGGAGTCTCTTGAAATAGTCACTAGAGAAGGTATAAAGTTATCCTCACTTCCATGGCCTTGGGATGAGGTAGAAAATTTTATCATTCAATACATAACATATGAAGGTAGGTATGTATACATTTATGCTAAATAGTTTTGACTTATGAATCATCTGTGATGGGGTATGCTGGTGTAGGAGCACCTAATAGTCTTATTTGTCTCCAATTAGAAATTTTGCAAAAATTTAAATCTCTATCATGATGTACATGTAAAGGAGTCAAGTATAGATCCTTTATAGTGTATTTCAGTCCTTGAATAGGTCTTTAGTTGGTCAAGAAAGTTTAAAAAATGTGTACAAAAAGGTAAAAAAAAGATGTAAAAATTGCCAAACTTGCAAAATTCCAAAAAAGTAGGAAGATCAAAAGTCGTATGTGGAAAAGAAAGGATTGGTCAAAGAAGGTAGTTGAAAAGGTAGTTATTAGTTTGGAAACAACTTTAAAAAGCTTGAGTGGGTGAGAAAAATGATAAACTTTGTATTCTTGTAGTCAAATTTTTGTATAAAGTTTCTTGTTCTAAAATTTTCTAAGTTTTCTCCTATTTACCAATCCTTGTATGGACTATACTGTAGTCTTGAAGTTGTAAATTTTTTTATTTTCATAAGGTAGTGAATCAATCATCATCTAGAAGAGTTTTGAAGGGATTTATTCAGTTTTTGTGGGTTTGAAAACAAGAATTTAGTAAACCCTTAAATAAGGGTTTTGACAGTCTTTTAAGGGAAAATTCACCATTCCAGCAATACAAGATTAATTGGTTTGGTGAAATGGATTGACGTTAGTTGCATTTCAGTTTGTATGTGTTTGTGAGTGTAGGGGAGGTGAGAACATGAAGGATTGTTGCTGCTCCAAGAATTTTTTTTGAGTTTTCCTTACAAGAAATGGTGCCTACATGATTGGAAAGGGTGAAATATCATTTGCAATGGTATGAAAATGGAATAATATGTTTTTTCAGACTTATTTGATGGTTTTTGCAATAGTGGCTGGTGTATTTAAGGTTTGAAAGAGTCTTATTCAATAAACCCTCATTTTATTAACCATGGTGAACGTAAAACCAAGGGTTTAATTTTTTAGTGATTTATTGGGACTAACAGACCTTAAAGATAGTTAAATATTAAGTTTTGTGACTCGATCTAGGATTTTTCAAATTTAAATGGTGTTTTGATAGTGAAATTAGAGTACTTCCTTTTGATAAAATGGCCTAATTGGGGTCTCTTTACCAGTGGACAAGGTATTGATTCAAATAAGTTTTCCAAAATAAGTGCTAAAGCTTTTGTAGTATGTTAAACTAGACTAAAAATGGTTCCTAAAGATATTTTTGGAAGATGGAGTTCTAATTAGGATTTGTTGGTCTTCCCCATTTAGGCATGTTGTTATGCTATAAGCAATTCTAAGGTTAAATGCTAAGAACATGGAAAACTACTAAAACAATGAAATGAGTGAATGTTTCATATTGAATCTACTTTAGTGGTGCTATAAAGAATGAGTTCATGCTTGGATAATGTTTAGAATGCTAACTTGTTGTTTTGGTGTGTGTTGGAGCAATGGGAAACAAGGTATTTTGAGTGTGCAAAGAGGTATTAGACTACAAAAGTTGAAAAATCTGGTGGTACAGTGTTGAGTGAGTATATTCTTGGTTTGTTTCAATTATAATATGATGAGCATAGTGTCTTGAGAATATGAAGAAAGGTTTGTAGGTATTTTTCCTTGTGAGAATAAGCTAAATTGAAGAATAAATTGGCTGTATGTTGAGGAATGGATTGTTTCATATTTTTCCAATCAAGATTTTGAATGTTTTTGTATTAATGATAATTTTTGAGATGTATTTGAATTAGAAAAAGGTCTGGGATGTTGATGTGTTGGTTTGGCTCATGAGTAGCCTAGTAATTTCAAAAAAACTTGTTGGATTTTTCTTAAGGAACAAGTGAATTTGGTGATTGGTTTGAAGATCTTCTCTTGATTTGTGTTTGAGTCTAATGTACCCCTAATGATTAGTTGTTGTTGGTAGATTCCCTTACATCAATTGGTATCAAAGCTGATTGATTATGATAAGTTGGTTAAGTTACTGATGTTGAGTTGTTGAGTTTGGTTGCAGGTGCTTGATCCATCTAAGCTATAGAAAGAAGTTGTGAGTTTATGTGAGTTTGTACATGTTGACAAGATAACCTAGTGGTTGAAAAGCAAAGGAAGATGAAAGTTGAGAGAAGTTGGAAGCAAGGAGGAACTTGCTTGGTTTGTTGAATTTTTGAGTTGTGAAGCAGTAAGAAATATATGGATACTTGTCTGAAGAAGCACTTGGGTTTGCAGCCTTAAGAGTACTCCACTCATTCGACAGTCATGTGTCCTTTGGTAGAAAAGAGGAAGGACAGTCATGTGTCCTTTGGTAGAAAAGAGTTGGTGGAAGGTTGAGAGTGGTAAAAGGGAAATCATGTGTCCTTTTGAAAGAGAAAAGTGATTGTGAACCTAATGATAGAAAGAGAAAGGCAAGAGGCAAGAGAAAAGAAAGATGAAGATAGATGGCAAAGACAAAGTGAAGATGGTGATGAAGACAGAGTCGAAGACAAAGATTGGGACCACGACAGAGAAAGATCTAGAAGCAGTCCAAGGCAGATTTGAGTTTGTTTTTCAAGTACAAAAAAAGTTGATATGTTTCCAAGGGACTTGGAAAAATTTTGTTGCTTGGCTGTATGGTGTAGGAGCACCTAATAGTCTTGTTTGTCTCCAATTGGAAATTTTGTAAAAGTTTAAATCTCTATCATGATGTGCATGTAAAGGAGTCAAGTCTAGATCATTTCTAGTGTATTTAAGTCCTTGAATAGGTCTTTAGTCAATCAAGAAAGAAAGTTTGAAAAAAATGTACAAAAAGGCAAAAAAAAATGTCAAAATTGCCAAACTTGCAAAATGCCAAAAAAGTAGGAAGATCAAGAGTCATATGTGGAAAAATAAAGGATTGGTCGAAGAAGGCAATTGAAAAGGAAGTTGGGTATGTGCAGGATCATCATGGAAAAAACAAGCCCTTAAGTGGCAAAAAATTTAGAAAAATCAGAGTTAGGCAACTTGACATAAAAATTTGAATAGGTTATCTATATTATTTCAAAAATATGTAAAAATAGAATTTGTAGCAAATTGAATTTAGTTTCTAAACTACTAGGTTTATTTACAAAAAAAAAAATCTATTTGCTGAAAATTTGGAATTTCAGTGTAGTAGTACTTAAATTTCAAGGAAAAAAAAAGTAGGTGTATGTTTGACCACCCTAGCCACAATACAATGATAATATTTTCTTATAATATTTTAGATATAAGTAGAGGACTCGTGTCTGGATGTGATGCATATTTTTTTGTAATTTTTTTCCAAGTAAAAAATTAATTATGAATTATTTATTACAACTTTTAAAAAATATAAAATCTTGTATTTTTGACCACCTTAACTTGGTCAAAACTTCATGAAATTCATTTTTTTTTTAATCCTATAGTATGAGAAGCATAGAATGTGACACATGTTCTGGATGAAAAAAATATGATACTGTTTGAAAGCTATCAATGTTTTTCAATCGGCCTATCAATCAGGACTTTAGTCATAATTTAAATTGAAAATGAATAATAATTATTTATTAAATTCAAAGTAAAGAATAACTTATAGTGGTGGAAAGTTGAGAATCTCCTTTAAAAACCCTTTTTGTTTCATCAATTTTGGGTAAAAAAAAGTCATCAGCCACATACCCTACACATATCCATCATATCACCACTTTTTGGTCCATCATGATCCTACACATACCCAGTTATCAGTTTGGAAACAACTTTAAAAAGCTTGAGTGGGTGAGAAAAATGATCAACTTTGTATTCTTGTAATCAAATTTTGTAATAAAGTCCCCTGTTATGAAATTTTTTGAGTTTTCTCCTATTTACCAGTCCTTGTATGGACTGTACTATAGTCTTGAAGTTGTAAATTTGTTTTTTTTCATAGTGTAGTGAATCAATCATCATCTAGAAGAGTTTTGAAGGAGTATATTCAATTTTAGTGGGTTTGAAAACAAGAATTCAATAAACCCTTCAATAAGGGTTTTGAGAGTCTTTTAAGGAAAAATTATCCATTCCACCATTGTAGGATTATTTGGATTAGTGGAATGGATTGAATTTAGTTTCATTTCAATTTATATGTGTGTGTGAGTGCAAGGGAGGCGAGAATATGAAGGATTGTTGTTGCTCCAAGCAAATTTTCAGAGTTTTCCTTACAAGAAATGGTGCCTACATGATTGGAAAGGGTGAAATGTCATTTGCAATGGTATGAAAATGGAATAATATGTTTGTGCAAACTTATTTGATGGTGTTTGCAATAGTGGCAGGTGTATTTAAGGTTTGCAAGTCTTATTCAATAAACCCTCATTTTATTTACCATGGTGAGCCTAAAACAAAGGGTTTAATTGTTTAGTAATTTATTGGGACTAACAAACCTTAGAGATAGTTGAATCCTTATTTTTGTGACTCAAACTAGGACTGCTCAAAGTTAAATGGTGTTTTGATAGTGAAATCAGAGCACTTCCCTTGATAAAATGGCCTAATTGGGGGCTCTTTGTCAGCGGATAGGGTATTGATTCACCTAAGTTTTCAAAAATAAGTGATTTTTTTTTTGTATTATGTTAAACTAGACTAAAAAGGGTTCCTAAATCTATGTTTGGAAGATGGAGTTCTAATCAGTATTTTTGGTGCACCTGATTTAGGCATGTTGTTATGCTACAAGAAATTCTAAGGTTAAATGCTAAGAACATGGAAATATGCTAAAATAATGAAATGAGTGAATGTTTGGGATTGAATCTACTTTACTAGTGTTGTAAAGAATGACTTCATTCTTGGATAATGTTTAGAATGCTAACTTGTTGTTTCGGTGTGTGTTGGAGCAATGGGGAAACAAGGTATTTTGAGTGTGCAAAGAGGTATTGGATTGCAAAAGTTGAAGAATATGGTGGTATAGTGTTGAGTGTGTATATTATTGGTTTGTTACAATTAAAATATGATAATAATAGTGTCTTGAGAATATGAAGAAAGGTTTGTAGTTATTTTTCCTTGTGAGAATAAGTTGAATTGAAGAGTAAATTGGTTGTATGTTGAGGAATGGATTGTTCCAGAGTTTTCCAATTAGGATTTTGAATGTTTCTCTACTGATGATGATGTCTAAGATGTATTCAAACTATACAAAGGTATGGGATGTTGATGTGTTGGTTTGGGTCATGAGTAGCCTAGTAATTTCAAAATATTTTGGTGGATTTTGTTTAAGGAACAAGTGAATTCAGTGATTGGTTTGAAGATCTTCTCTTGATTTGTGTTTGGTTGTAATATTCCCCTGATAATTAGTTGTTGTTGGTAGATTTTATTGCATCATATGCTTGTGAATATGCCATTATTTCTTTATTCCTTTGTAAATCAAATACGGAAAGAAGTTCAAAAAGGACATGAAAATTCATTAGCTCACCATGCACTCATCAAACTATTAGTTATGATAGAATTAAAAATGCCTTCTCCTCTACGGGATTGGGATTCACTTCTTGGTCATGATACCCCAGATAAATTTGCTAAGGAAGATTCTCCTATCACTAAGAACCCACCTAGTACTTCCAAAAATGAGGAGTCTATAGGTAGAGAGTCAAATAAGGATAGTAGCAATTAAAGTTATTGAGATGATCATAGTGAAGACTCGAGGACAATAGAAGCTTCTGATGATTATTCTAGTCCTTTGAAGAAGAGGGTTTCCAAGAAGGGTACCAAGAAAATCCTAGTCTCATGTAGCAAACCAATCAAAAGTACCCATGTTACCCCTATGAGTGGTAAATCTATCAAAACTAGCACACCAAATTGTGAAACTAGGGGTAAGAAAAAAGGCATAGTAGGACATCTTTAGCTGATGTCTTCCTTAGTTCTTCAAAGAAACAAGTCTCAATTCCTTCCAGTGATAAAGACAAATCATCAACTAAAAATAAATAACCAGCTCAAGAGAGGAAAATCAAGCATTGCATAATTCATTAGCTAAGGTGACTGAAGAGAATGAAGCCCTTCAAAAATAGGTTCATGACACATGCTCTCTTGATTCCTCACAGACATAGGAGATTTTCCAACTCAAGGAAACACTTGAGTAGATAGATGCATCCAATACATCTCTCATGACCATTCAAGAGCATGAGAAATACATGCATGCATTATACAAGTCATGGGTTAAATTGGTCATTGAAACAATGTAGAAATTAGCTCCTTTTTCACCTAGTTTGTTCTTTACATTATTTTGCATGAGGACATGCAAAACCCTAAGCTGGGGGGACATGATGGGGGTGAAATACGTCTTTATTTTTCCTTTTATTTTCATTTAAAATTTGTCATTTCATATTATCTTTTGTTTTTCCTATCACCATTTGTTAATGAATTGAATATATTTTGGGTGATCCCACAATAGTGGTTTACAATTTTTGGCCAAACTGGACACTGATATTTTTTTTTTAACAAAATCTTCACATTCGGGCACCTATAGCAATTAAACCGTGAGGAATTTGAAGATGATGCAAACTAGAGTCTTGTCACATTTTGTCTGTAGATTCTAAAAATATTTTTTTCAATTTTTTTGGAATCAGATTGCACTTCTTTTTCCATCTCCCACGAAAATTGGTTTTTTTCAAAAAGCAACATTTTTAAAAAGTGACTCACACCATATAACACATAAATTTTTTTCCTTGAAAGATAAAATTCCAATTCTTTCAAATTTAGATTTGTAACTCTGATATCTAGTGCTTCCACTTGGTTAGATAGTTTTTTATTGAATATTTTTTCTTTAATCAAGTTTCAAAGTCAAATCAATTACAATTCAGATATAAAATGACCGTATAACGCATAAATTTTACTATATCTATCGAAATTCTTTTTTTTTTTGTTGGATCAAGGACTCCAATATCTGGTGCACTCATATTTTTAATTGTTTTTTCTTCATAATCTTCTATTTTTCCAATTGTGTAGAACAAAGAGTTTTGTTTTAAGTGAAAGACGTATATTTAATAAAACTTAAAAAATAGATAGATAATATAATCAAAACATATTCATATTATATTCGTTGGATAGCTCATTTTGAGGGGAACCTGATACTAGTTGGGTTTCTGAGATCTCCATTTTCATTCTCAAATCTAGCTTTGAAGTGCAAAATTTTGAGCAATTTTGTTGCCTCAGGGGGGCAGGCTGAGAAAATGTGGGTTCGATTTAACAATTGTTTGGTCGAACAAAAAAATAATGTTTAGTCAAATAGGGGTTTGGTCGAACCCCTGTTTGACCAAACCCACATAACATAGAATAAAAAAATGTATTTTAAAAGGGTTCGACAGAACATTCTAAAGATGTTTGGTTCAACACCTGCTTTTAAAAACTAATTTTTAATATTAATATAAATATTAATTATATTCCTTTTAAATTTGATGGCCATATGACCGTATTTAGAGATTTTTGTTGTAGAATACAATCAAAATTTTAAGAAGATTGTATCAGATAAAAGGAGATATTTTTGATAGACTGCCAAAATTTATATGGAATTATAATGATATATGTGTTTGATTTATATATAATTTTTTTACACTAAGGTATATCATAATGTTTTAAGGGCACCCTTGAATAGATAACCGTCATTAACAAATTTGTTGACAGGCAAAGTCGACCATCAAATTTAATCCTTGGTAGGAGGGAGAGAGATAAAGAGTAGGGGGTCCTAGGGTTCAAGGGTTAAGGGTAGAGGAGCTAGAGAGTGAGAGTGGGTAGGAGGGAGAAA